>JASKMD010000017.1:8543185-8568185 GCA_030144725.1 Haematococcus lacustris
GCTGCCAACGTGCCAAAAGACCATGCGGCTTGACCCTGCCTGCCCTCTGACCTTATAACTTTGGCACCTACAGCTCCAAAGTATATGTGTGTATGTGTGGGTTAGGGTTTGGGCTACAGGGCGGCCTATGTACCTGGCAGTGTCTGTCCCACAGCCTGGCATCGAGTCCGAGGGTCCGCCAGTTCTTGCACACCAAGCACGCGGCGAGCAGGTCTTTGGGAGCCAAGTGCGCAAGAATGGAATGCAGTGCACATGCATCAAGGGCAGCCAGCGAATCCTGTGCGTGAAGAGCCATCCTTGCAGCTGTCGGCCGCGAACCCGCGAAAGAACAACACCCCACACACCCTAACTACCCTCATGCTTGAGTTTTGATTTGATCATCCAGGCCAATAGCTAGTCCTTAGATTGACGAAGGCTGTTGCTACCACATGCTGCATTGAGCTGGGAGCTGCAGCCCGTGTACAAAGAAGTTCTTTTAGTTTTATAACAAAACAGACATTGTTCTTATTACGCAGTTTGTAGGACGCATACTGCACAGTGACTAGCACAGTGACTTGGTTGTTATTCTCCGGGCAACAAAGTTATTTATACCACATTTGTTTATGTTTAATGATATCACACCAGAAGGCTGAGCTGAAGTGGGCAGTAGGCACACTGTCAGTAGCCTTCTCAATAATGATCTCGCAGCCTGTATTTAATTACAACTCATGCTTTGTTTTGTTGTTGCATGAGGGCTGTAGGGATTGAAATTACAGTCTTAAGTAAGCCTGACGCACGCAACCTCATATACTCCGCTGCTAGTGCGCAGGCTACTTCACATCGGGTCGGTCCACACGCCGTCACGAACTCAACATAGTCCTTACCGATGCAGAAGAACCACGTCGTCCAACTAGTAGCCCCCGGGAGCACGGAGCAGCCCTCTCTTGATGCCAACCCAGCAACATCTACCCCCTCCAACCCAGCAACCCAGCTAAGCAGTTGCAGTGCAGAGGCACATGACACCAGTGTGTGGGTGAGACGGCGGCGTGGAGCTGTGCGTCTGCTGCTCCAAGCGTTAAAGTTTGCAGCAGTCCTGGAGCTTAGCATCTTTGGAGTGCAGCGTGTGCAGCTGCTGCGTGGCATGGGGCGGCGGTACCGCTGGGGCCCTGACACCGACAGCTGGCAGTCAAGCACTAGCCTGGGCAGCGAGGAGGCCGGGGAGGCCAGGGGGGAGGGAGGGTCGGGCTCCGCCACCAGCAGCGAGGCCGCAGAGCTGCTCCTGGAGTACCTGAGGGGCGAGGCCAGCCTGTCTGACCTGCAGGACATGACGGCAGAGGAGGTGCAGCGGGGCCTGCGGCGGGTGAGTGGGCTCTTCTGCTACAACCTGCCACAGCCTGCCACAACCTGGCACAGCCTCTCACAGCCTGCCACAGCCTCATGAGCAAGGGGCCTCATGAGCAAGGGGCCTTATGAGCCCCACTGGCCGCACAGTGTGACACCGAGCTTGAGTTGCTGCAGGGGCAGTGCCAGGGGCAAAGCTGATGAGGGACACAGCACTCAGGGGCTCTATGTTGGCCTGAGCATTGAGTAGCTCCACACCTGCCTCACACCATACATGCTCATGCTAACATCTTCGTCCAGGTGGCAGCTGCATGGTGCATGTATGGCATCCAGCATTTGCATAAGCATTGCCCCTTGATGCTCTCTAGTGGCACTGCTGCTCTGTCTGTTGCTCTGTCCTCATAGCCCTGTACCTCAGCAACAACTGTGACAGTGTTGACCTTGTTGCCTGGGCTACTAGGGGTGGGCAGGGGCAGCTAGGTCTGCATCAACATAGCATAGGCCCTAGCACCACATCAGCTGGGGCAGTGTTGATCTCGATGCCTAAGCTCCTCCCTGACCCCCCGAGGGAGGAACTGACCTTGGCACAGCACACATGCTCTTATTACTAAGAGATAATGCAGGCTTGATGTTGCTCAGCACTCACTACTGTGCTCCAGGCTTTCACTGCTGTGCCTTGGGCGGGCGTCCTAACACCTACTTTAAATCCAGGCCAGGGTGCTCTCAGCCCTTGCAGCCAGAGCCAGCTGCCCTGCCGCCAGCACAGCTCTCCTGCCAGCACAGCCTGGCAGTTAGCCTCCAGCACAGCGCTGTTGAGCGGAACTTGGCCTCCCCTGCACGCTTGAGGCTGAGGGCTAGTTGCAGCCCGGCAGCGACACTTGCCCAGATGCCCAGGGCTGCGCTGGGCAGCGTTGCCCTTGCCTTTGTAGGTCCGGTGGGGCGGTGGCTGGTGGGTTTAGGCGCTCTGGCTGCCTGGGGCTGGGCTGGGCTAGGCTGGCTTGTCACACATCTCTAGTGGCCGCCGTCACACAGGCGGTCACACAGGGTGGCAGCTGTTACACAGGTGCTTAGCTGCGTGGCTGGCTTGCCCTCGCCCCTTGCGCTCTGGGTCCTGCCAGTGCGCCCAGCACTGCCTGTTCAGATGGCCAGGAGGCAGGGCCTGAGCTGGGGCGGGGGAGCAGCATGCGGCAGCACTAGAGGGCCCTCACCAGATGGCTTCAGGCTAACAGCAGCATGGTGCCTGCGTAGGGAGTGTTAGGGACCCCATAGGGTGTGTTGGAGGGTGGTTACAGCCTCATCGTGGGGCCCCTAGGTTTGTGCGCAAGCCTGCATTTCGCAGGTCACACCTGTCACAGGGGGCATGGGCTCCTGGCAGGTGACACGGGCTCCCTGGCAGATGGACTAACTGTCGGTTTTTGGAAGCCTAGCAGGCGTAGGCCAGCCCCAACAGACATCAGAGCAGGAGCAGGGCGGTGCCAGGTGCTGGCAAGGCAGTTGCACCACTGGTGACTGACAGGCGGGTGGTGCTGCTGCTGGCTGCCTGTAGGTCAAGGCGAGCGACCTCCAGGATCTGGGCAGCCAGGCGGCTGATCCACAGGCCTTGCACAATACCCTGCAAGCTGTTGCAAAAAGGCTGGGCAAGCGCACATAGCGGCACAGTTGTGCCCTCATGCTGGAGCAACACATCGGTGTAGCCTTGCACTGCTTAGTCGTAGTCCTCCTCTACAAACGCACGGTCCGCAGCTACGATCAAAAACTCCGCCATGGTGCGGTTTACGGCGATACGAGACGTCCCGGGCAGTATGGTGCATGGTAGTGCATGGGCAGACGAGGGAGTGGTGGGTTAGTGGGGACACGGACACAAGGGGGGGCTGGGGTGCTGATGCGGTGCTGCGTGCCTGCTGCAAGGTGGTGTGCAGGCCCAGGGGCACAAACCAGCAGCGGGGCAGGGTGGTGCTTGTGGATGAGCACCGCACCAGCTGGGTCAGCTCAGCAGTGAATGGCCAGCAGCCCTGTGAGAGGCAGCTGAACAAGCGCAGGGCAACCAGGCGTGCAGACTGGAAGCCCCCAGCAGGGCAGGTGAAACACTGCCTGGTGCGCCCAGCCTGGAGCCAGCAGCGTGACCAGCCAGTGAGGGGCATGATGTGGTGCCCGGTAGTGCCCCCCCGCAAGCCCCCACAGGCCCCACGCAGCAGCCAGGAGGCCACACAGGCAGCAGCCTCAGAGCCTGGGCCCAACACTCCCCTGCCAGCCAAGCGCAGCAAGCGCACCAAGGCTGAGCCGGCAGCTGAGCCCGCAACGGGCAAGGGCAAGGCTGCCAAGGCAAAGCCAGCACCACAGCCAGGCAGGTGGCTGGACAGGGACTGCAATGCAGCGTTGAATATGCAGCGCATTGGGGAGAGCAAGTGGCGCCCACTGGAGCTGTGCTACTGGCCAGAGCAGGGGAAGTTGCCAGCCAAGGGCAAGGAGTACCTTGGCCTGGGATACAAGCGGGTGCGAGACAAGCCACCCAAGGCCCAGCAGCAGCAGCCTGCTGAGGCACAGTAGTGTGTGCCCCCTCTTTGAGCTGTCATCAGCTTTCAATTAGTGCATGTTTTGTCATGCCAACTCTACGCATAGCCCTGTCACAGGGGTCAGGCAATGCTGTAGGTGGTAGGCGACCATGACCATGTGTATGCCATGTATAGGCCGTGAGCATGCCATGTGATGGGAACACCACACAGATAAAAACACCGTTTTGTAGTGATCCACAATTAGTGTGTTCGACTGCAATGAAGGCTCAAGGTTGAGGGCCTAGGTGCTGGAGCAACACAGCACCTCCCATGTCAGCCTAGCGGGAGCATCGACACAAGGGCGGAGTAAAAGGAGCCCGCTGAACAATGGCCACATGTTGCAATAGGCTGCACCGGGACGCTTGTGGCTGGAGCAACACAGCAATTACATAGCGGCATGAGAATGCGCATGAGCATCACTCGGTTCACCTATGTGCGCATGGTGGCCCAGTCATGCACAGCAGCTAATTGGTATGCAAGGACACATTGTTCTTGCAAGGCAGAAATTTGCTTGCAAGCACACATTTGTGCCTGGATGGCACTGAACCTTATGCACAGGCCACAAGTTTCAGCTCCAGCCAGACAAGTTGCCGAGCTTTTGAGCTGTTCGACATTGATGCCATGCCATGCTATGCCATGATGCCGTGGGCGGGTGCGCTAAAGGAAGAACCCTACACTGTACTACAGCTCCATCGTCCCTCATTAGGGCCTCCATTTGAGTCGGACCACTAGGGACAACTCAGGATGGCGTTAAGGAGCTGTGTGGATATACCCGTGCACATGGCACAAGGTACACGAGTGTCTACCACCTACACTATTGCCTGACCCCTGAGGGCTAAAGTCTAGAGTTGGTATAACCTGCATGCGCTCATTGTGAGCTGATGACAGCTCAAAAGGGGGCACACGCTACTGTGTCGCAGCAGGGTGCTGTTGCTGCTGCTGGGCCTTGGTGGCCGCAGCCACACTCGCACCCACTTGTAGCCCAGGCCTGGGTACTCCTTGCCCTTGGCTAGAAGAGCCGTCTGCTCCGGCCACCAGCACAGCTGCAGTGGACGCCACCTGCTCTCCTTCATACGCTGCATGTTGAGCGCTGCATTTCAGTCCTGGTCCAGCCACCTGCCTGGCTGTAGTGCTAGCTTGGCTTTGGCACCCTTGCCCTTGCCCTTGCCTTTGCCCTTGGTGGGCTGCATGGGCTCAACTGCCTGCTCAGTCTCGGTGCGCTTGCTGCGCTTGGCTGGCGGGGGAGTGTTGGGCCCCTGCTCTGAGGCTGCTGGCTGTGTGGCTGCCTGGCTGCTGCATGGGGCCTGTGGGGGCTTGTGGGGGGCTACTACCGGGCACCACATCATGCCCTTCACTGGCTGGTCACGCTGCTGGCTCCAGGCTGGGCGCAGCAGGCGGTGTTTCACCTGCACGCCTGGTGGGCTGCTCATGGTCCAGCTCCTCACAGGGCTGCTGGCCATTCACTGCTGAGCTGACCCGGGTGGTGCGGTGCTCATCCACAAGCACCACCCTGCCCCGCCGCTGGTCACTGCTGAGCTGGAGACAGTAGGGCGCGACCGATCATATGACTTGCTGAGGAATAGGTCACATGACTGAATATGATGGCTTAAAGATGTGATATGACCGGGTTGTAGTCAAGAGGATAATGTGGCAGATTACCACACTAACCTATCTGGGAACCCCGAGTGTAAAGAGGGTGTGACGCCCTCCAAACCAGTTAGTAGTCACACTCAGTTATAGTTAGCAACACTCTCCGCGTTTCGGGATTTTGGCTCCACAGGAGGATAGGGATACAGGACGGCCTGACCTGAATCTGCAACAATGAGTCGCGTTCCGTGCTGTTGAATCCATACGTTATGGAAATCACTCCGGTTGCCCCACTTCGGTTGCCGGCCCTCCGGTTGGACGGCGACCTGATGCACTCCCCAGCACGGCCACTCCGCTCCGATGGTGTTGCTCAGTCCTTGTGATGTCCCCGAAAAGGAACTGCAAGCGCCCCATCTCCCCAGCACCCTCCGCAGCCAGTAAGCCGCAAAGCTCAAGGAAAGGCCCCGAAGCTGGATGAAGGCACAGATGGACGGGCCCGCAACAATGCGTAGGCCCTAGTAGTTTACACAGGCTGTTAGCCTTACAAAGCATCAAGTTCTTAGTTTTGATGAGGTGCCCAGTGGTCAAGGGGGATTAGCCCCAGGGAAGAGTGCCACCGATGTGGGGTTTGTAGTCATCAAGGGTGCGACCGAGGATGCTTCAACTTGATTGGAGTAGCTGAGTGAGATTACCCACAGGCAAACATGTCGTTCCTTGTTGAGTGAGTTTTGTTGGTCTGAACCTGCAACCCACTTCAGAAAGGGGCCCCTCTGTCTTCAGAAAGAGGCCCCGCATGTACTCCGTCATCAGAAAGGGACCCATGAAGAAGGTGTAGAGAGTAACCTCCGAACAGTACAAACGGCCATGACTGCACAAACAGGGCGAGCTTAGCATCTTCTAGACTTGCACGCATCCCGCTGCTCAACAATCGCAGCGATGCCGACGTTAACCGACACCAAGACATTGGCCCGAGCTGTGTGGCTAGTGCTGCTGATCGCTCAAGGTTAGGGCTAGCTTTATCAGAAAAGCAGCCCGCCCGAGCAGAGTGTGCAGTACAACCTCCCCGTGCACACGCAGTTTCAGCGACCTGCCCAGATGAGGACGCCGTCTTAGCCCTAGCAAATGAGTTCCGGATTCGGTGCGTTACAAAACTGCAATGTAAATGCAGCGTCTCATTTTGAGCTGGGCATCGCAGAGGTGTTCATACGCCATTGCAACATCGCGTTCACTGCATCCGACTCTCAAGTATGCCTGTCCGCACTCCTCATGCAGGCACAGCTCAAGTCCCCTTGTGTGGGACGCAAGCATTGCTACTGCAGCCCAGGTATACTCCCTGCAGTTCTGGCAGTTTCAGCAGCTTTCAACCAGAACGTAGCATGCATACTGGCTCAGCAGAACAACTGTTACATTTGGTTTGGGGTGCATTGTTAGTTCAGCTCCCTCGTCCTTCACTAGAGCCTCCATTCGAGTCGGGCCACTAGGGGCCACTAGGGATCACTAGGGACAACTCAGAATGGTGTTATGGGGCTGTGTGGCGTGTTCCCATGCACATGGCACATGCACATGTGCACAGGTGCCTACCACCTACACCATTGCCTGACCCCTGAGGGCTATGGTCTAGATTTGGCATGACCTGCATGCACTAATTGTAAGCTAATGACAGCTCGAATGGGGGCACACACTACTGTGCTGCAGTAGACTGCTCCTGCTGTGCCTTGGGTGGCCAGCAGTGACCTTTTCAAGCAACTTGGGTTTTCACGGCTTTCACTGAGTGACTTACATAGTGGATTCAGACCTATCTGTCAGGGTGGTCATTGCTGGTTCAGCAGAGGTTTACTCACAATGCAAATGCAAACAAAGACACGACAGCACTCATCGCAGTTATGCAGCCCAGCCAGATGTTTGCAGCACTGCTTATGTGCAGGCACACGCTCGTCAGCTTGCTGCAGGCGCGTGTGGGTTGAGCCATTCAGATGACGCCGATCTGGGTGAAAGCCTGTATCACGAATTCTACACCCCTGCCAGGTATGAGTGTCAGCTCCTTGTGGTTGGTGCAGGCCACCGCAACCTGACCAGCATCCATGCATGTGTGGGTGTCAGCTGCGTACCCTGCACATCACCTTGCTGGTAGAGGACTGCTGCTACAATGGAACTGCATGGAGGTCGCGTTTGAGCACAGCATGAGAGCTCACTCATGTGTGTGGTCAGTTTAGAGCAGGTGCCCATTCCTCTTGTCAAAAGGAGGAAAGCCATGGTGTTGAGGCCATGGTCTGCTGTCTGTCTCTCCTCTGGGTTCAGGATGGAGCCTCAGTCGTGCGTACCAGCTGTACAGTCCTGGTACAACGAGGTGGACAGCTACAGGTGCGGCCACGCTGCAGCTTTGGTCCTGGCAGCAATGCTGGGGCTGCAGTGCTGCACAGCTTAAGCCAACTGGGTGCTACCCTGCAGATGGTAGCTGGCACTCTGTGCATGTGCAAATCCAGGTTCACTGCAACTCCATGGGCTGATAACCAGCAAAGCTTCCAAGATGTCGGGGACTTCACACAGGCAAGGAATTTGTGGCATAAGCTCACATCACGCATTGCAAGCTTGATGCCAGTAGTGGGCCACGCCCCTGCCTCCGTGTGGCTGTTGACCTGGATGGTGTGTCCATGCAGCTCGTGTGGGCGTCTACTTCAAATATTGGCTGCGGCATGGCGCAAGCACCGGACTTCTCGTGCCATGTGGTTGTGTGCCAGTTCTACATCCCAGTGAGTGGCACTAGGCTCTTGACGCGCATCCCTTGTCACCTACTTGGCAAGCAGCGGCGCGACTGGAAAACACATAGGCGTGACCAACTGTCCGCGCTGCTGCCAACACCTATCGCGACCGCAGGGGAACGTGGCTGACGACGACTATTTCTTGCAGAACGTGCTGCCGATACAGGAGAGCAGCGAGGAAAGCAGCGCGGAGTTCAGCGCCTCAGGCTCTCGGCGCAGTGCCACCGCCCTGACTCTGCCAGCAACAGCTGTTGCGGCCATACAACCCGGCAGCTATGGACATGCAACTGGCAGCCCCTCATCTGGCCCGGTGATCACTGGCAGCAGTGACGCCCTGGGGGAGGCAACCTCAGCGCAGCCTGCAGATCACCAGCCTGGTGGCAGTCGTGATGACACTGACGCAGCCAAGCCTGCTGCTGACGCAATACAGCATCCTGCCACCAGTGCCGGGTCAGGGCAGAAGGTGATGAGAAGGCGGTGGTCCTTGTCGCGTGGTGTAGCACGCAGGCACTTGGGCATTGGACCCTGTCATCGTTAGACCCGGTCACAGTGACGAACAACCATGGAATGAATCACAGCTTTGTTGTCATCTGTTCAGATCTGTTGCATTTGTTTATCTTATGTGTCAATGCTGATGATGTGGCTTACACCGCTTAAGCCGTCAGCCGTTAGGCTGCTAGGCCGCCCTCCCCCTCTAGGGGTTTGGGACTTTCTGTAACGCACTTAAAAGCAAGGTGCACAAACAAAGGTGCACATGGGCTCAACATGAAGTCATGCGAGTTCTCAATATTGTTCTGTAAAGTCATGGCAAACTCCGGTTGCTACCTGATGGAACTCGTGGCAGTGCACTCAAAGATGAAATGCATGGCGTCATCCACTACCCCCTCTGTGCATCTGGTGCATGTGCGATCAATGAAAGTTACCCCCTCAAACCGAGCCTTCTCCACCCCCAGACCACTGTTGCCTAACCTGAACCTAGTCAGGCTCGTGCGAGAGGGGTTGGGAGGTTGTGAGGAGAGTCAGTTATGTGTCAATGCGTAAAAAAAATGCTGGAGCGGCCCTCAGGAGAACAAAACTCATTCAACAAGGAACAACATGTCGGCCTGTGGGTAATCTCACTCAGCTACTACAAGCATGTTGTAGCATCCTCGGTCGCACCCTTGATGACTGCAAACCCCACCTCGGTGGCACTCGTTCCTGGGGCTAATCCCCCTTGACCACTGGGCACCTCATCAAAACGAACAACTTAAATGCTTAAAGGCTGACAGCCTGGCGAAACAAACCTATCCTAACCAGCCCTCGAGTTCGCCAAGGCTCTTGGGCTGGGGCTGTGAGAGCATTGACGCTCCCTGTGGACACGGTTTAACAGTATCAGCGCCACAAGCTAGCCATGCTCTGTAGTGTGATAGTGTCCAGGCCACAGGAATGCTCCCTGTTTTCAGCACAAAGTGGAACCCAAGAGCGAGCGTCTAGCAGGCTGAGAAGTATCAAAGCCTTACTAAGCACTCATGTCGCCCATACAGGACTGGCTCATCACCGCCTTGGCTTATCCAGCACCTAGGCCCTAAACCTTGAGCCTTCATTGCAGTCGAACACACTAATCGTGGATCACTACAAAACGGTGTTTTTGTCTGTGTGGTGTTCCCATCACATGGCATGCTCATGGCCTATACATGGCATACACATGGTCATGGTCGCCTACCACCTACAGCATTGCCTGACCCCTGTGACAGGGCTATGCGTAGAGTTGGCATGACAAAACATGCACTTATTGAAAGCTGATGACAGCTCAAAGGGGGGGCACACACTACTGTGCCTCAGCAGGCTGCTGTTGCTGGGCCTTGGGTGGCTTGTCTCGCACCCGCTTGTATCCCAGGCCAAGGTACTCCTTGCCCTTGGCTGGCAACTTCCCCTGCTCTGGCCAGTAGCACAGCTCCAGTGGGCGCCACTTGCTCTCCCCAATGCGCTGCATATTCAACGTTGCATTGCAGTCCCTGTCCAGCCACCTGCCTGGCTGTGGTGCTGGCTCTGCCTTGGCAGCCTTGCCCTTGCCCGTTGCGGGCTCAGCTGCCGGCTCAGCCTTGGTGCGCTTGCTGCGCTTGGCTGGCAGGGGAGTGTTGGGCCCAGGCTCTGAGGCTGCTGCCTGTGTGGCCTCCTGGCTGCTGCGTGGGGCCTGTGGTGGCTTGCGGGGGGCCACTACCGGGCACCACATCATGCCCCGCACTGGCTGGTCACGCTGCTGGCTCCAGGCTGGGCGCACCAGGCGGTGTTTCACCTGCCCTGCTGGGAGCTTCCATCCTGCAGGCCTTGTGGCCCTGCGCTTGTTCAGCTGCCTCTCACAGGGCTGCTGGCCATTCACTGCTGAGCTGACCCAGCTGGTGCGGTGCTCATCCACAAGCACCACCCTGCCCCGCTGCTGGTTTGTGCCCCTGGGCCTGCACACCACCTTGCAGCAGGCACGCAGCACCGCATCAGCACCCCAGCCCCCCCTTGTGCCAATGCCAGCTGCTCCAAAGAAGAAAACCAGCTGTTTGGCATGCCCATGCCACTGCATGGACACCTCCTCCATGTCCTCCTCCAACTGCAGCCATGCACACAAGGCAAACAGAGGGTGGCTGACATGGTGGCACACAGTTAGGCATGTCACTTGCAACACCTCTTTCACTTCCTACCAACCCACCAACTCTCAGTCCCTCACCCTCCCTCCCTCCCACCCACCCGCACCTTCTTGAAGAACTGCTCCAGTGTCCGGTCCTGAGCTCCGTACAGCCTGAGCCGCTGTTGTGCCCACTTGGGGTCCAGGTACACCTCCCACACCGCATCCCAGGTGGCCAGGGTGACGGTGATGTGCTTCAGGTTGGCCTCCAGGGAGGTGCCGGTTGAGCTTGCTGCTGCCAGGTGCTGGAGGTGTGGCTTGATAGGAGCCAGCCACCGTTCGGTGTCACGGCGGGCATTATTCAGGCCACTGCCATGCCTGACCTGGCCCTTGGTCAGTTTCCACCGGCGCAGCTGGTCTGCCATCAGCTGGCCTGTTGCCGGATCCCACACCCCTGAGGCTGCACTGACTGCCTGGGTGACGCCAGGGTCAATGCCTACCCCAATCTGGGTGGCTGGGTTGAACACAAACTGCCGTGTTTCAGCTAGGCCCTTGCCAATGCGGGGCAGGCCCAACTCATGGGCCGCTACAGCTGCTGCACCTGGGCCTGCCACTGGGCTGCTGTTGCTGCTGGAGGGGCTTGCTGTTGAGGGTGGGTTGGGAGGGGCCTGCTGCAGGAGGGGTTGGGAGGGGGCGGGTGTAGTATACACACACACTGACGCCATCTGTCTCTACCGTCCTCTCGAACTCAAACCCCTGGTTGGCCAGCTTCCCCGTGCTGAACCACCTAGTTCAATGCTGGCTACGGGCTGGCTCTGCGGTGAACACATCCTCTGTCTCCCTCGTGAGCCCCAGCTGCTGGCACACCCCGTGGAGCACTCTGCTGTCCACCTTGATGAAGTGGATGCCCACCTTGGCCATGGGCGTGAGGGTGAAGGGGGGTGGGCAGGTCAGAACCAGGGGACCTACCCTACGCCCGCCACTCTTTGGTTTGCCTGGCACGGGTGGGGTGGGGGGCTGCTGCCACTGCTCCAGGCACCTGCACACATGCACCGCATGGCGCATGCGGCAGGGGAGGGGCACGGTGTCCTGCAAGGAGTCATCCTCCTCCAGGGCCAGCAGTCTCCGCTGCTTGGCTGCCTCCTCTATCAGGTCAGCCACGTGTCCCTTGTCCAGGGTGGCTGCCTGCAGCTCAGGGCTGTCAGCGTTGAGGCTGTACCCACACGCCATCCTAATGAACAGCTGAGCCTCCTCCCCGCTCCACCATAGCCGGGCCCTGGCTGCCTTGGCGTACAGCTTGAGATAGCGCTCTGCAGGTCAGGTCAGGTCAGGCCTAGATCATGGTCAGGTCAGGGTCAGGTCAGGGTCAGGTCTATGTCAAGGTCCAGATTCTATGCACCACCATCACTTGCCTGGGTTGGAGTAGTGCTGCTGCATGGCAACCGCAAGCTGCATGGAGTGATGGCTGATGGTGTTATGGTCCCCGGTCAGGTTGACTCTGCCAAGTTGCTGCAGCTTGGCCAGCAGCTCCTGGTTGCTGGGGTGAGTGAAGGCGGGCTTGATGCTGTAGTGTAGGATCTGCCTTGGGCGCCCAAGCCGCCGCTGCAGCTGGTTGTAGGGTGTCAACTTGTTGGAGTTAGCAAAGTATTCACAGAATACCTGCAGCTGCTGCAGCATGACGGGATCTTCGCTGTCAAGGGGCATGGGTGGCCCAGTGGGTGCTGCTGCTGGGGGGTGGCGGGCAGCGAGGCGGGCACTGGGTGGCCGCAGCGTGGGTGGCGCTGGGGCAGGCTCTGGCTCAGGCTCCGGCTCAGCCTCAGCCTTAGGATCCCAGTCCATAGCCAGGGCTGCTGGCAGGGCAGGGACACGCAGGGGGAGTGGGGGTAAGGGGGCAGCATCCAGTGCACGAGGAGGCTGCACGGCTGGAGGTGTAGGGCGCTGCGGAACCCTGGGGTGGAGTAACCCACTAGGCATGTCAAGAAGATCCTGAGCACATACAACGAGGCGATGACACGGAGCTGGCTGTGCACACCAGCCCTCAGTTGGAAGTGCGCCTTTAGCTTGCGCTTCGTCTTCTTGCACCCGCGCAGCACGGCGCACTCCGGGACCTTGATGACCTGCAGCCAATACAATCAACATTTTGACAGGCCGGCACACAATCCGGGGACACAATGCGGGGACACAAACAGTGCGGGGGCATACAGTGCGGGGGCATACAGGCGGATGCGCACCTGTCGTCGCTGGGTTTTCCATTCAGCCCTACGCTCCTCGCGTTGTTTGCCTGGAGGGGTACTAGGACCTGCGCTGGCATGTACAGTAGCGATGTGAGCAGCGCGGAGCTCGCCGGACTGCACAGTTGCAGCGGACCACACCACGACTACGACGAACATTGCTTTCGCGGGCTTTCAATGGGATGCGGCTTTTAATCTGCGCTACTGGGCCGCTTCCTCGAGGCATTGCGCCACTAGGCTCATATCAGCACACACCTGCTGCTACCTACTTCTACCCAGGAGGCGATGTCACTCACTCTCGCACCTCCAAAGGGCATTGCCAAAGGGCACCTGCAAAGGGCACCTCCAAAGGGCCAACCATGTTCTCCCAAATGTCAACCATGTTCTCCCCTGGATGAGTTTGGCTTGGCTAATCTCACGACAACTGAATGCTAGTATTCCAAAATCACAACCAGCAACATGGCAACAAACCAACGCGTGTACCATTTGATTGGCTAGAGCATGCACAAGTTCAGACACCACCTGCCATTAATTTGAAACAATGCATGCGTTCAGATGAAATCCTGCAGGGCACAGACCATCGCACAGGCCTGTCTTGACACTGCCAGTGCTAGTGCAGCCGCTGCTATGCAGCTGTGCACAGCCGGTGATCTCCTTCTTGATCCCCTCCTGCATCACTGGGCTGGGATCTGCTGGTAGCCCTGTGTAGTGCGCTTGGGTGGCAGCTTGCGCAGGATGTAGAGCACACATGCGGTGGGCAGGATCTCCACCAGGCTGTAGTACAGGATGTTCAACAGGGGGTGGCCCAGCATGTCCAGCTCTAGGTCCTGGAGGTCAAAGGCTGACAGGGACACCATCACTGCCCTGCACAGGGGTCACATGAACAGCACAGCACCGTCAGCACACCAGCTGCATTGCAGCGCACACAGCGCATGGTAACCTTTTGTGATGGTTATGATGGCAATGATGACAATTGACAGGTCGCTTGAGGGGCAGGGCTGTGCATCTGACCTGAAGCTGAAGCAGCCAGCACAGATGGTGGTCACCAATCCGACCTCCCTCAGCTTTTTGCGACGGCCTCGCGATTCGATTGGGAAGCGCTGCAGCATGAGGAACAAGCGGCCCCCATACAGCAGGAAGCCAGCTGCTGCGCCTGCTGACATGACTGCCAGAAACACGTCAGAGATGACAAAGCCAAGCCGCTGCCTCTCAGCATCTTGGCCTGGCCAGGTGCTCATCGTCCACAAACCAACCTGCACAACCAAGGCATCAAGGGGGATGGGTGGGTGATCACACTTTCTTAAGAGCGATCCTGTACTGCCGTCTGTGAGAATCAGTCTGCTGCATGGAGCCCAGCCCCCTGAAGCATACCTGTGTGGCGTACACCAGCAGGTTCAAAACAACAAAGATGGGCCGCAACGCTCCCGTGGGCATGCTGCGTGCCTGGTGGTAGATCTCAGCCCAGAACAAGACCAGGAGGGTGTAGGTGGTGAAGAAGAGAAGACCTGGAAAATAGGGGACAAGGTTGACTCCTGGTGCTGCCAACACACCACGCTGTGCAAAAATAGGGGTGATACCTGGTAGGTCAAGGAGAAGGATCTTGACAAGCTGAGGATGCAGGTCCTCCATTTGCCCCCGGTACAAGAAGATGCCAGCTCGCAGGGTACAAACCAGGCAGTTCAGTAGGTGGAAAACTTTCTGCAAACATGATCCGCAACCCTGCATCAGCCACTGGAGGCCCCTAGCTGCGCTGCTGTGAGCATGGCAAGTCACCAGTGTGCAACTGCAGCCTCCCTAGCCGTGCCCACCACACCTGCGTCGTCATGCCATACTCTGGCACCCTCAAGTGTATCCGGATGAGTTGCACCTGCACAAACAGGCCCGCCTGCCTCAGCTGACTGCGCTCGACCAGAGCGGACGCGTATTGCACAATGGCGCACCAGTGCGACCAACCCAATCAGGCCATAAGCCGCGGCGATGCCCCAGTTTGCATACACTTGGAACTGGGGGTCTTGCTCCACGCGCTGCCACCTGTCACCAGCAGCGAGCAGGGGAGCAGCAAACGTCATCAGCATCAGCGCGTTGCTCATAAGCCGCTTTCGTCAAAGTAGTGCGCACCATTCTGGAAGCTGAGGCCACTGCAGCGACTCCAACGACAACACAGCGTGCCTCATTCTGCTAGAGGTGGCACTGCAGGAGTCCTCGAGGTACGGAAGCGACCCCTAGGGGTCCAGCTCAGTGCATGCCAGGGCTGAGCAGAGCCCAATGAAGCGGGCAGGTGTTTAAGCCTGAGGAGGTGGTTTCCAGATTGGTTTGTCCGCACTCTGCTGCACAGCTGCACCGCGAGCTTTGCGACAAGCATGGTGTCGCATCCCATTCGTAGGCTGCATGCGATTTCTATGCCAACCAAGGATCAACAGTGGCGGGGCACTTCTCACACAGGGCCGTAGCATCAGCGTTCGTCAGCTGTCAGCATTGTTGCAGGTCAGCAAAGTCATGGTCTATAGGGTCGATAGGGTTCTCAGCTCATGGCTACGGTCAGGTGTCCCCAACTAACAAAAAATGACAGGAAATGATAGGAAACCGACCCCTGGTAATCAAAACGACGCCGCGTCTCAGCCACGTGGTTTCTATTTCTGTATCGCACATCACTGGATAGAAGACTCCGTCAGCTATGCGGTGCAACATGTATCATTAAATACTGTGCAGTGTGCTGAGTGCTTTGGCGGCTCAAATCTTTACATTTTAAATCATGCTTGGTGTGCTTCCCTCAGAATACACCTAAGTGCAAGCTGGGTGATCACACTGGGTGTTGAGAAACCCTATGGCAGCGTTGTCGTCTCATGCTGATGGGTGGTGGTCACTCTACCTGGGGCCCACACTGATTCCACGTATGATGTCTGAGCTTTATACAATACAAACATTGTACTGGGGCTCGGTGGCAGGCTTACTTTGTGTTAATGGGCTATGTACGCGACATGATGCATGAGTGCCTACCACCTACACTATTGCCTGATCGATAGGGTTTTGGTGTAGAGTTGGCATGAGAAATATGCTCTCCTCTATGCGCTGCATGTTGAGCGCTGCATTGCTGTCTCTGTCCAGCCACCTGCCTGGCTGTGCTCGGTGGGCTCAGCTGCCTGCTCAGCCTTGGTGTGCTTGCTGCGCTTGGCTGGCGGGGGAGTGTTGGGCCCCTGCTCTGAGGCTGCTGGCTGTGTGGCTGCCTGGCTGCTGCCGTCGGAAAGTTTCGGACCTCTTCGCGACCTATGATTCGCGACTGATCATGACTTGTAACTGTGCTCTTAATGTGAGGTTGGAGTTCGCTCTGATATGCGAGAAATGGCAAAAGGAATGACAGGTTGCCTGACCTATGATATAGTATAATGTCAGACTCTGACTCAGAGGCCAAGCTGTTACGGGAAAATAACGACCGAGACCTCGTCGAAAGTTGCAGTAAACGACGAGGCGTAGCCGAGTCGTTTACGCAGCTTGAGACGAGGCCGAGGTCGTTATTTGAACGTGAACAGCGCGGGCCGAGACATTATACGGCCCTTTACATTACGGGTGGCTCGAGGCATAACGTGTAAGTTATAAGCCAGCAGCATCAACGCGTGTACAACGCGCAACTCTGTCGCCGCACCCTGCACTTTATCAGTAAAAATCGCGGTTAGGCAGCGGTTGACGCACTTTCTCAGTAAAATATGCGGTTAGGCGGTGGTTACAGTAAAACTCCGCGGAGGCCACGCTGTCTCCGGCATCCTACAGCCACGCACACAGCCTGCTCATAGTTGTGGCGAGCAGCGCAACCTCTTCGGACCAACTCCTGCAAGCCGTGCAAGTCGCGGTTGAATGTCACTGGGGTCACATCCCCCAAAACAGTCCAGCATCCTTCCACGCACACAAACTACCGCTATGCCAAACAGCGTCATAACATCGGACTGCGAGGTCGAAGAGGAAGACTGCGAGATTGAGGAGGAAGACTGCGGCGATGACATGCCCATCGGACAATTCAACCTGCTACCACCCATTGACATCGAGACTGCACGTCTAGCGGCAGCTAGGATCAATGGTGAGTCCCTAATCAGACTGTTGACTAGCGTTGACTGTTTGACTCCTGGCGGTTACGGTGTTACGATGTTGCGATGCAGAGGAAGCTCCAAGCAAGGAGACACCTCCTATTGCGCCAGTCGCAACAGCCGCAGTGCCGGTCCCATCAGTCGTAACAGCCACAATGCCGGTCCCAGCAAGCAACGTAGCACCCGTTCCCACCAGGAGATTTGGACGCCTGTCAGGCAAGGCCGCAGGTAATCGGTACCGTCTCATGTTAGTCGTTGACTAACCCCGCTACCAAGACTGACTAGTACTAGATGCCATGATATGCAGGAGAGGATGCAGAAGAGGATGCCGTGTTAAGGGCATTCATCAAGGCTCCCAAGTTCGCTGATTTGGCAACACGAAGCAAGGCAGCCGCCTCGACCCAAGCCAAAGACAAGAGTCAACTCAAGACCAGCTACCAGATGTTTGAGGATGTGCTAGATAATGGCACATACGCTGGTCAGTGACCTGCCGATCTAGCTAAGGCCTGCCTTGCCCCGCCCTGCCTTGCCCCATATACAATATAACCCTCGTTTGTATTGCCGTGCAGATGGTGAGGTAGCTTCTGAAGAGGTTATGGCTGCCTTGCGGCTATTCCTACGCAAGCGCCCTGTCACTATCGAAGAGCGATGCAGCCACCTGTATGAGTGCTACATGAAGATGCCCAAGGTTCTGTGCATGGTGTTGTGCACCCTTGCAACAGGTAGGCAAGGCTGCCAGGGTGCCTTGCAACCTACCTAGAGCCTGTCTAGTGCACCAGGTGTTATACACGACTATGCAGGGTACCGCAAGTCCAAGGATGGGGGGAAGTGCAAATGAGATTCTTTGCGCCAGCGCATCTCTTCCCTTGCCCGTACTGTGCGTGGTGAACATCACCGCGTCAAGATCAGTGAGAATGACATGGCTCCCATCCTGCAGCCTGACGACCTCATGGACTTCAAGGGTCGCTTTGCCTTGATGTGGAAGGTTGTCGACGGTCACGACAAGGCGGCCTTCAAGGCTGGAGAGGTAGGAAGCTATATAGGTGATGAGCAGCCTGCCTCCCACTCTGTTCACACTACATGTGTTGCATTGTTGCACATGTGTTGCCTGCCACTTCCCTGTAGGTGACACACACACGGAAGCGTGCTGCCATCATTACCGAGGAGGACCTGGTGAAGGCCCTTCCTCACATGGATCCTGCAACACCTCAAGGCTGCTTGAACCGTGTCCTCGACGGATGCAACACCAAATGGAGGCCCCCCTCCCACCCCCGGACCTGGCAGCTGGCCCATGAGCGGGCATGCGGCAGCGGCACCGGCTGCGTACGGAGGCCCACCTCCCACCCCAGGACCTGGCAGCTGGCCTATGAGCGGGCATGCGGCAGCGGCACCGGCTGCGTACGGAGGCCCACCTCCCACCCCAGGACCTGGCAGCTGGCCTATGAGCGGGCATGCGGCAGCGGCACCGGCTGCGTACGGAGGCCCACCTCCCACCCCAGGACCTGGCAGCTGGCCTATGAGCGGGCATGCGGCAGCGGCACCGGCTGCGTACGGAGGCCCACCTCCCACCCCAGGACCTGGCAGCTGGCCTATGAGCGGGCATGCGGCAGCGGCACCGGCTGCGTACGGAGGCCCACCTCCCACCCCAGGACCTGGCAGCTGGCCTATGAGCGGGCATGCGGCAGCGGCACCGGCTGCGTACGGAGGCCCACCTCCCACCCCAGGACCTGGCAGCTGGCCTATGAGCGGGCATGCGGCAGCGGCACCGGCTGCGTACGGAGGCCCACCTCCCACCCCAGGACCTGGCAGCTGGCCTATGAGCGGGCATGCGGCAGCGGCACCGGCTGCGTACGGAGGCCCACTTCCCACCCCAGGACCTGGCAGCTGGCCTATGAGCGGGCATGCGGCAGCGGCACCGGCTGCGTACGGAGGCCCACCTCCCACCCCAGGACCTGGCAGCTGGCCTATGAGCGGGCATGCGGCAGCGGCACCGGCTGCGTACGGAGGCCCACTTCCCACCCCAGGACCCGGCAGCTGGCCTATGAGCGGGCATGCGGCAGCGGCACCGGCTGCGTACGGAGGCCCCCCTCCCACCCCAGGACCTGGCAGCTGGCCTATGTGCGGACATGCGGCAGCGGCACCGGCTGCGTACGGAGGCCCACCTCCCACCCTAGGACCTTGCAGCTGGCCAGGCGTTTGGTACCCGGGACATACGGCATCATGGGGTCCCGCACCTAGCACTTGGCAGCCTGCTTGGCATCCAGCTGCGCATGCGGCTGGAGCCATTGATCCAGGGATAGCCCAAGGCTTTGAAGAGTTCAGGGCTAGTGAGGCAGCCAGCAAGGCCGCAAAGATGAAGTTACTGGCTGCATTGATAGGATAGGGCGGATTGTTTCAAATAGGGGGCTTGTGCTAGATAGGGGGCTTGGGCTAGTTAGGGGGCTTGTGCTAGTTAGGGGGCTTGTGCTAGATAGGGCGGATTGTTTCAGATAGTGCTGCTAGGGCGGACACAAGTAAGAATGGGTTGGAATATGGCTGATATTTACTGGAAAATAAAAATTCTTACTTCTCCCGTAATGTAAAGGGATGGCCTAATTCATATGTAGTTTAGGGGGGTCTAAATTAGTGCTGAATGTGAGCCTAGAAAGCTATGTATCTGTGGAGATTCATAGCTGAATCATAGGGCTCTAAATCCCCCCTAAAAAGCGGTAAATTTGAGGTGATCCAGTTGTGGTTTTGCTGTAATTTAGAGGTGACTCAGTGGGTATGTAGAGGCTGCACAGCTGGTCACCCCCGCCATTGGCCCCGCAATTCACTTTTTGGCACCGTCTTTGGCACAGCTCTGTGAATGTTTGGTGAATTAGAGGCGACCCGTTGTGAATCATCAATGAGTCATTGGCGAATCAGAGGTGGCTCATCCATGATCCAATGCTTTTTACACTTTTATTTGAGGGTCAGCTGGTGGGTCACCTTGCTCATTGCATCTTGCACTCAACAAGGGCACACACCTCCCTACCTACAACTACATCATGCCCATGTTCATATTCTCATACTCTAGCCTAGCATCTGATATACATAGCATTGCATCTCCTCCCACAATCATCTCCCATGCCAGCTAATAGTGGATTGTGGGAGTTGTGGTAAGCCTAACAAGTCATGCACGTGCTGCGCCATAACTGAAGGGGCACACCACTGTGCTGCGGGGCTACGTCATGGCTAAGGTTTGTGCCAAAGAGGGGCTGCACGCTGGCTACCAGCAGCTGGTCTTCCATCAAGGGCATGGCGTCAGGGGTGTGCAGCTCCTCAATCCTGGATGCAAGGGAGAATTCCAAGAATACACTCAACCGCACACCAGATTGCTGCCTGGGTGCCCCCCCCCGGCCGCACCCAAGCCCCCTCCACACAACCACTCGCCTGCCCGCTCACCCCAGGCAGGCCCTACACACAGAACACACACAAACACAACATCTCACCCACCTACCAACCCACCCACCTACCTGCCTGTTTGTTGGCCGCTTACCCTGCGGGCACTCTACTAGCTGCGCTTGTACTGGTAAGGTAACCCACTTGCCCATGCACCCATCTGACTGTCTGTCCACCTGCCTGTCAACTCCTGCCATCTAGTGCCCTCCCTGCTCCTCTCACCCTCCTCCAGGAACCCACCTTGAAGCATGCACACTTGACATGGCAACATCAGTTGTCACTCCTTCATGGCAGCCTGCACATTTTTAAGCAATGTAGCTCAACACTGACCCACAGACTGTCAGAGCACATGCCTTAACACTAACACTCACCACAGTAGTGGGCTTCAACGTGGCTGAGTAGATGTCGGGGCCGCCTTGCTGCCTCCTGCTGCGGTCATTGCTGCGGCTGCGCCTGCGGTCACGGCTATGCTCTGGCTATGTCTGTGGTCACTTGCACTCCGCCGGCTGCCACTGCTACGGTCGCCATTGTTGTGGCCCAAGGGCCGCTCGTCAATGACTCCTGACCTGCGCGAAGGAAATGGACGCGACTTCAGGCGTGTCCACATGTCAACCATAGTCCTCCATAGTCCTGGCCCTGTATCGCCGCGCCCAGTTCGAGCACGCCGCCGCCATCGCTAGGGTCCAGCGACTCAGTGGCGACGGCTTCGCGGCACGGAACGGCTTGGTGTACTTAGCATTTTTTATTGACGTTATGCGCTACTGGTACAATACTGTGCAATACATCGGTGTTTCAGTTCTGACTAGCCTCTGATTCACTACATATTGGCCTCTAATTTACATGCCTCAAATATTGCCCTGTAAACCTCTAAAATTGCTCTGATACAGCTCTGATTCAGCCCTGGTGGACCTCCAAAACACCCCACATTCAGAGCCCCATGAATTAGTGCTTAATCAGTACTAAATCGGGTGCGATGAAACACCTCTGACTCGCCGCATATCAGCGAGCTCTGCAATGCATCGCAAATAGAGCGCTCTATAAAGGTGCTAAGCCACCGGTCTTTAGAGGTCCGAAACTTTCCGACGGCATGGGGTCTGTTGGTCAGGATGTCCCAACATGGGGTTGGTAATCTTCATGCAAGTACTCGCTACAAAGTGCACCGATTTCGATAGCGTTTGTTGCATTGGCACCTGCGAATAACTCCGCATCTACTGGCAAGCGGCGCGTTAATCCTTGCATCAGGGTCCATGCCGGCGCAAGCGAGCGCGGACACACCTCAGCTGCTCACTATCGATTCTTCTAGTGGTGAGTAGCGGCACCAATGAGCGAACTGCGCTTGGCATCGAGCGTGAAGTACAATCAATGTTTAGCCCGCCAGGCTCGCTCCGCGAACCTTTCATTGGTGCAGGCGGCGTCGGAAGACCGTCGTGGGGCAAGTTACTGATCGACATTGCAAGAAAGGCGGAGAATGTGCGTCTCTCTCTCGCCAGTCACACAGGAAAAGGGACCCCCATCCACAAAGTAGTATGTTGTGAGCTGACCACTGCGACTTTTCACACTTTCGATCTGTAACTTTGTTCCTTACTCAGCGTCACAGCTGCTGGAGAAGAAAGCACGTCATTTCATTGAGTAGGCTTGTGGGAACATACTTTGGCGTGACCTAACTTTGCCTTGCAGTGCTGACTAGCCCAACCGGACCACCCCCTGGCAGCCCCACCCCCTCCCAGCCCCAGCCCCACCCCCTCCCACCCCCTCCCACCCCCTCCCACCCCCTCCCAGCCCCAGCCCCACCCCCTCCCACCCCTGGGCAGCCCACCCCTCTTGCCCCACCCCCTCCCAGCCCCACCCCCTCCCAGCCCCTCCCACCCCCTCCCAGCCCCAGCCCCGCCCTCCCACCCCCTCCCACCCCCTCCCAGCCCCAGCCCCGCCCTCCCACCCCCTCCCACCCCCAGCCCCACCCCTCCCACCCCTTCCAGCCTCCCAGCCTCCCAGCCTCCCAGCCTCCCAGCCTCCCAGCCTCCCAGCACACCCTCCCAGCCACCTGGGCCACCCCCTCCCAGCCCCAGCCCCACCACCTCCCAACCCCTCCCACCCCCTCCCAGCCCCAGCCCCGCCCTCCTACCCCCTCCCACCCCCTCCTGCTGCACCCCCCTGGCAGCAGCAGGCAGCTGGTGCTGGTGCCGCCCCTGACCTGCCACCCCCTCCTGCTGCACCCCCCTGGCAGCAGCAGGCAGCTGGTGCTGGTGCCGCCCCTGACCTGCCCCCCCCTCCTACTGCACCCCCCTGGCAGCAGCAGGCAGCTGGTGCTGGTGCTGCCCCTGGGCTGCCCACCCCTCCAGCTGAGCAGCAGGGGGTCAGGGCGGAGCTGGACACAAGCTGGACACGCAAGCGGAGGGCGGGCGGGAGGGATCGGACCCAACATGTCGAGCAAGGTAACGTAGCAATGTCCTACACACCTTGAGTGGCCTCACCGAGTGGCCAGGTAGTAGGTACTACTCACGAAGCGGTCAAGCAATGCAGCAGCCTTGTATACTTCCGAGCATGGGTGGAGGGGCGTCGTTACATCGGTTTGGCGTGCCATGTACATTGTTTTGACTGCGGCGACTGTCCCTGACTGTTTGCAGAGGCTACTGGGCCACGTCGGTCGCGGCGGTCGGTCGCGGCGAGGCCCGCATGAGCAAAACTGGCATGAATTTGAATGTCAAGATTTCAGCCGCCATAGCACTCAGCACAGTGCATAATATTTAATGTTACAAGCTGCACCGCATAGCTGACAGAGTCCTTTATCCAGGGATGTGCGAAACATAAATAGAAACCACGTGGCTGAGACGCGGCGTCGTTTTGCTTACCAGGGGTCGGTTTCCTATCATTTCCTGTCATTTTTTGCTAGTTGGGGTCGCCCGACTGTTGGGGCT
The DNA here is from genome assembly GCA_030144725.1 of Haematococcus lacustris. Lineage (NCBI taxonomy): Eukaryota > Viridiplantae > Chlorophyta > Chlorophyceae > Chlamydomonadales > Haematococcaceae > Haematococcus > Haematococcus lacustris. Next base: position 8,566,645 of record JASKMD010000017.1, read on the forward strand.
TGCGTGGGGCCACTACCGGGCACCACATAATCTCCAGGCTGGGCGCAGCAGGCCGAGGTCCACCTGACCTGCTGGGGGCTTCCAGCCTGCACGCCTGGTGGGCTGCTCATGGTCCAGCTCCTCCTCACAGGGCTGCTGGCCATTCACTGCTGAGCTGACCCGGGTGGTGCGGTGCTCATCCACAAGCACCACCCTGCCCCGCCGCTGGTCAGTGCCCCTGGGCCTGCATACCACCTTGCAGCATGCCTGCAACACCGCATCAGCACCCCTACCTCCTCGGGTGCCAATGCCAGCTGCACCAAAGAACACCCCCAGCTGCTTGGCACGCCCGTGGCACTCCATGGACACCTCCACCATGTCCCTATCCATGCATACAAGGCACACACGGTGGCTTACATGGTCGCACCAGGCTAGGCATGGCACAGTCAACTACTCTTTCACCACAGCTCAATAGCCCGCCCGCCCGCCCGCCCGCCCGCCCGCCCACCCGCCCGCCCGCCCGCCCGCCCGCCCGCCCGCCCGCCCGCCCGCCCGCCCGCCCGCCCGCCCGCCCGCCCGCCCGCCCGCCCGCCCGCCCGCCCGCCCGCCCGCCCGCCCGCCCGCCCGCCCGCCCGCCCGCCCGCCCGCCCGCCCGCCCGCCCGCCCGCCCGCCCGCCCGCCCGCCCGCCCGCCCGCCCGCCCGCCCGCCCGCCCGCCCGCCCGCCCGCCCGCCCGCCCGCCCGCCCGCCCGCCCGCCCGCCCGCCCGCCCGCCCGCCCGCCCGCCCGCCCGCCCGCCCGCCCGCCCGCCCGCCCGCCCGCCCGCCCGCCCGCCCGCCCGCCCGCCCGCCCGCCCGCCCGCCCGCCCGCCCGCCCGCCCGCCCGCCCGCCCGCCCGCCCGCCCGCCCGCCCGCCCGCCCGCCCGCCCGCCCGCCCGCCCGCCCGCCCGCCCGCCCGCCCGCCCGCCCGCCCGCCCGCCCGCCCGCCCGCCCGCCCGCCCGCCCGCCCGCCCGCCCGCCCGCCCGCCCGCCCGCCCGCCCGCCCGCCCGCCCGCCCGCCCGCCCGCCCGCCCGCCCGCCCGCCCGCCCGCCCGCCGCCTCTCAGTACCTAACCCTCCCTCCCACCTACCCACCCTCACCTTGTTAATGAACTGCTCCAGCGCCCGGTCCTGGGCTCTGTACAGCCGCAGCCGTTGCCGTGCTCACATGGGGTCCAGGTACACCTTCCACACCGCATCCCAGGTGGCCAGGGTGACGGTGATGTGCTTCAGGTTGGCAACCAGGGAGGTGCCGGCTGAGCTGGCTGCTGCGAGGTGCTGGAGGTGGGGCTGAATTGGTGATAGCCATCGCTGGGTGGTGCGGCCAGCATTGTTCAGGCCACTGGCATGCTTCACCTGGCCTTCGGTCAGCTTTTACCGAGCCAGCTTGTCAGCTACCAGCTGGCCTGACTTCGGGTGACGCCAGGGTCAATGCCCACCCCAATCTGTGTTGCTGGATCAAACACAAACTCACGCTGCTCAGCTATGCCACTGCGTCATCAATCGCACCCCTGACAGCTATAAACA
>JASKMD010000017.1:8568685-8646024 GCA_030144725.1 Haematococcus lacustris
GGATTGGTTTACCCTTGAGATCCACCCTCCCTGAGGACTCCCTTCCCCCTCCCTGTTTTGTCCCATGCACGTGCTACCAACACTTGTGCCTTGTACACTGCGCATGTGTCTTCTTGGCTGTACATGCATCTTCTAGGCTATTGTGTGGGAACACGCCATGTGCTTCCATTTTGTCACCATTGAGAGTTGAAGCTCAAATTAAGCTGTGCTGGAATTGAGCAGAGCGAACCTCTTGCACCCTCTACGACATTGCAATGCCCTGCATTCATCACTTGTTTGTAATGTTATGGTGCCTTTTATGTTCTGCTGCTGTTGGTGCCTTACGTCGCTGTCCTGCAGGTGACTGCTACATTGTCAGCGCTGGTGTGGTGGCTCAGGTGAGCTGAGTCTGCTGATGCCGCTGATGCCGCTGCTGATGCCGTCAGGGTGGTTGCCTGCTGCTGCCTGCACGATGCATGCCTTATGCCAACAGTGCTGTTGGTATAACTGGTGCCTGCACATGTCTGCTGTGCGGTGATGGGCACAGGTCCTATGTTTGCCTAGCAGGCACCAGCAGGCCCAGCCATTGCACTTGCATTCTATGGTGGCCTGCTAGGTGATGTGCTGGTTGCTAAGGTCATGAACATGGCTGCCTGAGCTCACCGTTAGAGGCTGTGTGGGTGCTACTGTGTAGGGCTCAGACGGCTACATGCACGTCCTGACCTCACACGATGCTGCTGACAGTGCACGCCGGGTCCTGAGCTTTGCAAAAGACATGCTTGCAGCAGCGCAAAAGGTATGGCCAGCACAATGCTGCGACTAGCTGGTGCAAGACAAGTCACCCTGCATGCATGAGTGCTGATGCAGCTCTACACATACAGCCATCACCACCACCACCACCATCACCACCCGCCTGTGGTAATCTGTTGTCCAGGTTCGCATGCCACACAACCAAGAGCCAGCTTGCATACGCATTGGCTTGCACACCGGCGACTGCACCAGCGGCCTCATTGGCAGCCGCTTGCCCAAGTTCTCCATCTTTGGGTGAGTGGTTGCACGGCACCAGGTGACACCCACGCCATCCCCGTGTTGGTTTGTATGAGCGTTGGTCACCCTCACAGGAGGGACAGCACACAGCATCCTGGACACCCACCCTAAACCATTAGACCTTGGCTCAGTACTGCCTGGTCTGCTCTGGTGCTAGCTCTGCCACTGATCCCTGCGCTGACCCTACCTGCCTGCTGACCCTCCTTGCAGCGATTCCATGAACACCGCCTCCCGCATGGAGGTGAGCTGCCCGCAAGCCATCATGCCGACACCTTCTATGCTCGACACAGTCAGCTGTCACCACAATCCCTGCCACGCTCAGCACCTTTGGCCCTCAACCTTGAGCCTTCATTGCAGTCAAACACACTAATTGTGGACCACTACAAAACGGTGTTTTTGTCTGTGTGGTGTTCCCATCACATGGCATGCTCATGGCCTATACATGGCCTATACATGGCATACACATGGTCATGGTCACCTACCACCTACAGCATTGCCTGACCCCTGTGACAGGGCTATGCGTAGAGTTGAGCTATGCGAGTTGGGCTATGCGTAGAGCTGACTGGGCCTGAGGCGGATGGGGGAAAGGGGTGCAGGGCACTGCTGCTGGAAGGTCATGGTGGAGAGAGGGAGTCCAGGTCCATGGGGTAGCAAGGTGCACGGCATACTGGCAAGCGCCTGCATGCTGGCACACAGCCATTTTTATTGGTTTGGTCATGCTCCTTGAATAAGGTCTGGTAGCTGTGTGACTCGCTAGGCTGTGTCTGCTCCTGCAGTCCACCGCTCCTCCTGGACGCATCCAGGTCACTGAGGCGACCTACCGCCTGCTGCCTCATGAGCAGTGGGAGCCCACAGGGGGCGTGGAGGTCAAGGGCAAGGTGGGCTGCTGACTGACGCCATTATGAAAAACCACAGTCATCCATGCTATGCTTGCACTGCATGGGAGCCTGAAGTCCTTGGCACTGTGATAGCCTGCTTGGCCCTGGTGGCCCTCATCCCCAGGGGCCATCTTGACAGCCTTGCAGCACCTCACTCATGAGCCCCAGTGGTAATGAGTGGAGGCTGAAGCTGTAAGGGAGAGGATGACGGGGAGGCTAGCCAGGGCCCTGTGCCCCGAGGCTACCCTCCTCCCTAAATGCACACCCAATGGCAAGGGCATAGTCTTTCTTTCTTTCCGTAGTCCTGCTGGGCCAGGCATTGCAGCACCAGCCCTGGCGCCGGCCTGCCCCGTAGTCTTATTTTCTTGCTTGCTAGCCTGAATGCACGGCAACTATCTAAAAGTGCTCTGCTGGCACGCAGGGGCTGATGCAAACGTTCCTGTGGCTGCCCCACCTGGCTGCTGTGGCTGAGGGGGATGGTGAAGAACTGCTGAGCAGCACCTCCCTGCACCAGGCAGCGGGTGCACCAGGCAGGACGTCCAGTGCCCACCTGCCCAAGCATGCGCGCGTGTCCAGCCAGCTGTCTCTGCACAGCAGCCAGCTGCCCTGTGTGACCTTAGGCGCAGACGAGGCCATGTCCTCAAACACTTCCCTCTACATCTGTGGTGGAGGTGGCCGCACCAGCCTGCCCAGCCTAGCAGCACGCGGCGCACGCCGACCCTCCACCTACATCTTGACCAACCCTGTGGATGAGGCAGCTCCTGCTGCCGTGCCCAGACTGCAGCAGACCAATACAGTGGTTCCCAGCAGCTGGGAGGTGCAGGCCCAGGCAGCCACCCCACACCCGCCTGGCTCCAGCCAGCTGCCTTCAGGGCCGGCCGACCTGCACACCAGCCCCCCTTGGCCCATGCAGCGCAGGCAGAGTGGGCTGGCACCCCGCGGCATGCAGTGGCCCTTCTGGCCTGCATCAAGGCGGGCGTCCCGGGTGGAGGTGGACAGCCTGCAGCCCAGCGAGCACTATGCTCAGTATGCGGCAGCCAACGCCAGTGGGGGAGGCCAGGCATCAGCGGACATGGCCCTGCTGCAGCGCGCCAGCAGCCGCACAGAGCACATCCTGTGAGTGGTGCGGTGCCTGCTACATCACATGCGTGTGGCCCTGCCGCTGCTGCTCTGGCATGTGATCTTGTCAAGCCTGAGGCACTGAGGGACAGAGGCAGAGCAGGGCTTGAGAGGGGGGCCACAGAGCCACAGCCCAGGCATTGCCAGGCGGCACGGCAGGCAGCACCTAGTAATGCGGCTGCAGCATGCAGTGCTCCTTGCTGCCCCACTGTTTGTGTCAGAACACACTGGCACTGCCTTCTTGCCAGTCCCTGCGCCCATCCACACCTTCCTCATCCTATCCACCACCGACTGCTGCTGCTGTACCAGGGGCTGGCTGGGGGCTGTGTGCAGCACGCTGCCGGCTTAGCCAGCTTGACTAGGCAACGGAGTGTTCCTTCGCAGCCCCAACCTGGCTGTCCTGCCTGGGGCCACCTCATTTCTTTGTCAAGGCTGCATAATGTATGGCCTCTTTGGGCTGTTGCTGGCGCCACTGCCTGTTCGGCCTGGTGTCACCATGGCGTGCCGATGTTTCCCCACCACATCATAGCACAGCTCGCCTGCAACAACAGCTGTCCTAGCAGTGTGTGTGTGCGTGTGTGTGTGCGTGTGCGTGTGTGTGCTGATGCAGGCTGTTCCAAATGGACCAGGCAGGTTCAGGGTCAGGGCCGAGCGCCCCCCTCCACCCGCCCGTGCTACACGGCCCGCCGCCCAGCCGCCTTGCCCATGTGGCCCCCAGCGCCCCCAGCGCCAGCTTGCCTGTCTATCAGCTTGGCCAGATGCGCCCGCTGTCTTTCACCATGCCCCGCACCTACCCCCACACTGTGGATGCCGCCCCGGACGACGAGAGCCTAGCTCCCGCTGCTGCTGCCGCCATCGTTGTGCCCAGCACCGCAGGCCGGCGAGCCTCCGTCGTGCTCCCCTGCCCACCAGCAGGCGCTCCAAGCCGTGGCCCTCCACCACCTGTGTCCAACCTGGCAGTGCCAGCCTGGCCCCCTGAGGCAGCTGCCTACAATGAGCTGTCCCTGGCCTCCCTGCTGGCTGCGGCGGACTGGTCCATGAATGCGGTGGTGGGGCCAGGCATGATCCCGGTGGGCTATGCACCCCTGGTGGCTGTGGGCCCTGCACCAGTGCTGGGAGCAGGGGCTGTGGCAGCTAGGGCGCCGTCCACGGAGATGCGAACAGGGAGGGGGCAGGATCAGGCCGTGGGGGGCGCCCCAGGGGTTGACCCTACTCGGCCTGCCGTTGGCCCAGGCCAGGCAGCTCTCCGCCGAGCATCTGATCTCGGGCCTGCCACTCTCCCCTCCGCTGTCAGCCCATTAGGCAAGTCAGCCCATGGACCCACCACCCAGCCCAAACGGCAAGGCAGCATGGCTGGCAGCGAAAACCTTGACTGGGGTATCGGACAGCTGCCGAGAGCAGGCGAAGCAGTCCCACTGGGTTGTGACACGCCACTTACACCTCCACACGCCGCCTCTGCAAGCGGCCAAGTGCTGCGCCCAGCCATGACACGCACGTCCGGCCCGGGCCTCCCTAACTCGGCGCTGGACTTAGCCCAGGTGCCCTCCATTGGCAGTCTCAGGCTCGCGGGCGCAGCTGGCCTTTACCGTAGCTCCCTGCTGGTGCCTGACCCCATACAGCACCTGTGACGCGAACTGGACAAACAGGTAGACGAGGGGCACTACACGCAGGGGTTGCGTCATTAGAGCTGACTGGGCCTAAGGGAAAGGGAAAGGGAGAGGGGTGCAAGGCACTGCTGCTGAAAGGTCATGGTGGGGAGAGGGCGATCAGGTCCATGGGGCAGCAAGGTGCACGGCATACTGGCAAGCGACTGCATGCTGGCACACAGCCTTGCCAACTCTACGCATAGCCCTGTCACAGGGGTCAGGCAATGCTGTAGGTGGTAGGCGACCATGACCATGTGTATGCCATGTATAGGCCATGAGCATGCCATGTGATGGGAACACCACACAGACAAAACACCGTTTTGTAGTGGTCCACAGTTAGTGTGTTCGACTGCAATGAAGGCTCAAGGTTGAGGGCCAAAGGTGCTGGCACACAGCCTTGGTACTAGCAGCAGCAGGGGCAGCAGTAGTGCAGCGCCCACCACGGTTGACAAAGCATGCCTGGCATTCAAGCTCTGCAGGCATCATATGCTGCATGATGCAGAATGATGGGTACGGGCAGGTGCATTGCTGCACGAACCATCATTGAACCACCGTGGAACTCCTGATGGTAGTAATAGTACTTGTTGCTTTACTTAAACTCGTAGTTTGATGAATGTTCAACATATGTGATCCGCTAAGAGCACCTCAGTCTCATTGCGTACCAGCGCGTCATAACCACGTCCATGCCTCACGGCAAGAAACGGAAAAGCAGCGCCAAGGAAACAGCGTCAGCAGTTGAGCTGAGCACAAACTTGTGGAGTGCGATGAACACGCAGGTCAGGCTATCATGTGCATCATGCATGTGCTGGTGTCGGAGGTGAAGAGCAGCAGGTTACCCCCGCCATTAGCGGCACCCCCATGGCTCAAGAGATAACATCTAACTCATTTCTGCACGGATGAGGTCGCCCAGATAATACACACGGTTAGAAATCGGACCATTCTCAGATTCTGTACATCAGCAAAAGTCCCAACCGCCAGCTCCGCCAGGCCGCAGCCGCACCCAGCCGCAACAAGCCGTTACCAGCACGTTGCGGGGCAGCCAAAGCGCTGGCTTCCCTGCGCCCGCCCCCACCCCAACGCTAAACGCTCCGCAATGCAGCCAGGTAACCCACGCCGAGAGCGGGGCGCAGGCCACACCGTGTAGTTCAGCACGAGCGGTGCTGCCCCGCAGCCAGCCCAGCCTATGCGAAGGCGGAGCCGCCCTGGTCAGCCTGCTCCCCTGCGTGCATCTCAACGTGCAACCCACGACCAGCCGGAGCTCTAGGACCGCCGCATCCCAGCCCTGCCCCACCCCCTCCCAGCCCTGCCCCACCCCCTCCCAGGCTTGCGTTGCCCCTCCTCTCCCTGCCCAGCCCTGCCCCACCCCCTCCCAGCCCTGCCCCACCCCCTCCCAGCCTTGCGTTGCCCCTTCCCTCCCTGCCCAGCCCTGCCCCACTCCCTCAGTCTCATCGCGTCCAATCGCGTCATAACCACGTCAATGCCTCACGGCAAGCAACGGAAATGCAGCGCCAAGGAAACAGCGTCAGCAGTTGAGCTGAGCACAAGTGGAGTGCTATGAAGACGCAGGTCAGGCCATCGTTGTGCACCATGCATGTGCTGGTGTCGGTGTTGAAAAGCAAAGGGGACCGGGGGGCAAGAGCAGCAGGGGCAGGGCCAGCACTGGCAGCAGCAAGCAACTAAGGCTGTTGTGGCTGGACTGCTCATATGCAGCACACAAGTTCCGCTCAAGGTAGTGCCATTATTTACCCAGCGAGTGGGGGTTTTACGGCGAGCAAGCACACCAGTAACTCTGGGGCGGCCCACCTTCCCCCTTGCCTTCAATTCTGCTAGACAAGCACCTCCTCCTCCCAGGCACACCAGGCTAGGCTAGACACGCCTGCCCAGCCGCCGCCAGCCCAGCCAACAGGCCACTCCACCCCCCGCTTCCCACTCGACAGTCGGGACCCAAGCGAGGGCAGTGCTCAGGCCAACTGTACGACAGACTCGCTGCTAATTGTCACCACTTGGGTGCAACTTCAGCGTTGGCCCTAACACTACCCAAAGCATGGCTCTAGCCAGCACTTGCTGCCCTTGCCGAAGCGCGTCTTTACGCACCCGGACAATGTTGACATGGTGCATGGCAGGGAGTGACCGCCATCCAACAACATGGCTGCTCGACTGCTCGGCAACCTCTCTTCCAGTTGCAGCTTAAAGCTCCGTCGCCTGCCGGTCGCATAGCCGGTCTGGTGCTGCACAGGGTCAGACTATAAAATGCCCAGCCCATCGAAGATCGACAAGAAAGAGGCATGTGGGTGACAGGACGCGCCGAACAGCCAGCTCATAGCGTATCTATGTGTTTACAAGCTGAGCTCAAGCTACCTTCGCGGTGCAACCGCGACCGCAGACCACGCCAAGCTTTGCAAGCTGCTGGACACCTATGAAAAGGCATTCATCGTGGGCGCCGACAATGTCGGCTCCATGCAGTTTCAGAACATCAGGAAGGCGAGTTATCATTGGCAACGATCCAAGTCCAGCGTAGAGCAATGGCAGATAGCGTGAACAGTTGCGGAGAACAGCGAGGGCGATACGGCATTATGCAAGGCGTCATGTCTGTATGCGTCTGCACAACAGCTGATCTTATAAGCCTGGTTCCTGCAGGGCCTGCGCCCAGGCGCTATCATCCTGATGGGCAAGAACACCATGATGAAGCGCTCCATCAGGCTGTACTGTGAGCAAACTGGCAGTGACAAGTGGGCTGTTATTCTGGATCAGCTGGTTGGCAATGTTGGCATCATCTTCACCAACGGTGACCTGAACGACGTGCGGGCTGAGATCAACAAGTACAAGGTGGATCATTTCTGCCCGCCCAAGTCACAGGAAACATATCAGACAAGTGGGCTCAATCCTTAGGACCTTGCAGGGTCAGCCACAATGCAAGCAGGCCAATGTTGCATTGTGGCGATGGTGGTCTCAGCAGTTGGGTGGCAGCGCTATGATTCGCGCCAACCAGAATGCTAGGCAGCTATTCAGCCGTACAAGTTTGGCACAATTGCAGGTTGGGGCCCCTGCCCGCGTGGGCCTCATCGCCCCCGATGACGTGCGCATCCCTGCTGGCCCCACTGGTATGGATCCCTCCCAGACGTCCTTCTTCCAGGTGTGATTTGCATCACCATGGCTACATCATGATGCAAGCAGGCTAGGGCATGTGGGAGGTGCAGGGTCTCAAGGTGGTAGCTAAGAGTGCAGCAGGCCTGGCAGTGTGGCTTGGCAGCGTGGCGTGGCAGCGTGACCTGGGCGGCGCCCCCTCTTAATGTGCGCCGAGGCTACACGGCTGTGGTTGCTCGGACGTGTGGGATGAACATCATGGCCATCATGCATCACTTGTGAATGCTTTGGCAGCAGGCAGCCCTGTGTTGTGATGCTGTATGCAGGCCCTGGGTATTGCCACCAAGATCAACAAGGGTACCATTGAAATGGTGTCTGACAACCATCTGATCAAGGCTGGTGATAAGGTGCGCCCACTTCTTGCCTTCCCTGCACTGACTTGCTGGGATTTACCTGGGATGGGTTGCCTGACATGCACCAAATAGGAGCTGGCTGCCAGCAGAATGCAGGCTACAGCAATGTGCAGTCAAATCAGGCGCAGCCCCTCGGAGTTGGCAGATGTGCTACTGGATGAGGCAGCCCCTATTGCTGCAGCTCTGGTGACCTGTCTGACAGCCCCAGCGTCAGGCATAAGGGGGTGCGCCTGTGTCGTGCACTTTGCAACACTAGTACTAACTAATGCCCGAGGCACCTGTCCTCTATTCTGTTACCATCGCCATCCTCGATGCCGTGACCATGGCACTGCACCCTGCCTGCCAGGCATGCAAGCTCTAGACCCCTGATCCACCCGACCTCCCTCATGGTGCCGTTGCTGCCACTTGTTAATCCCAACTTGCTGATGGGCAAGGCCAAGCAGCCATACCAGGCTGGCGGTCATTACTGTGTGAAAGCATTATTGCCACTGCTGTCCCCACTACAGGTGGGCGCCTCCCAGGCTACCCTTCTGTCCAAGCTGGGCCTGCGCCCCTTCAAGTACGGACTGCAGCTGCTCAAGGTGTTTGAGAATGGCGCTCTGTATGACCCTGCCGTGCTGGATATCACCGATGACGCCATCATGAGCAGCGTGTCAGCCGCCATTGCCAACATCGCGGCGCTGTCCCTGGCTGCGGACTTCCCTACGCTTGCCTCCATCCCGCACTCTGTGGTCAACTCCTACAAGAATGTGCTGGCACTGTCCCTGGCAACCGACTTCACATTCCCACTGGCGCAAAAGGTAAAAATTGCTAGCAGGAGTCCTGGGCAGCTGTGTCGCCAGGTTGGGCAAGAGCCTGTTTTCCACCCCCTCTGCTTCCGGCCTTGATGTACGCAGGTCAAGGACTTCCTGGCCGACCCTTCCAAGTTCGCAGTGGCTGCTGCACCCGCTGCTGCTGCTGCGCCCGCCGCCGCCCCCGCCGCCAAGAAGGAAGAGGTCAAGGAGGAGTCAGAGGAGGAGGACATGGGTTTCTCTCTGTTCGACTAGTCTCCGTGTCGCCAGGCAATGTGGGACGATGGTGCATGAGGGGGTGTCCAATCGTATGCTAGGTGGCGACTGTAACCAGGCAGATCACTGTCCTTATTTGCCCAACTGCAACAACGCAAAGGTGGCGCTGCTTACACGCATCACGAGGGGGTATCGGTGTGCGTCACAATTGTTGAATCCCTACAGCCCTCATGCTACACCAAAATGAAGCACGAGTTGTGATCAAGCATAGGCTGCGAGTTCGTCATTGTAAAGGCTACTGCTAGTGTGCCTACTGCCCACTTCAGCTTAGCCATTCTGGTGCGTGTGCCTGTAGCTAGAGCCCTAACTAGTAGCTCCAACCCGTACACATCCCCTTTGTAAGGGGGTTTTGTGGGTAGAACGGGGGCTCGGACCAGGCTCGGGCGGAGTGAGGAAAAGTGAGCTGGTCTGGGCCCTAGTGGGCGCGGCCAAGCACGACCGCTGCTAGCCCAGCCACTGCTGGGGTCAGCCCGATATTTTTGACAGGGCTGGAGACAGGTCTGGAGACGGACTTGCTGTTTCGCTGTTTCGCATACATGCTCGCACTAATGTCTCCGTTTGTATGCGGACGTTTGTTTGCCTGTCTGCTTATCTCGTGTCTCTGACTTCGACGTTAGGTGACTTCGACTTCGACGTTAGGTAGCCTTGACTTCGATAAGCGGGTTGCAGTGAATATTACAATTGCAGCGGAACGATAGATTCAAGTGGAGATGTTGTACATGTGTTGGACCCAGTCAGGCCAGGTCACATGCAAACGCAAGCAGGACGCGAAACACACAAGAAACACGCGAGAAACAAGCATGACGCAAAGCGCCAGAGTATCCAAGTGCTTAATATGCTTGGATTAAGTCTAGTGCTTCTTAGTAGCAACACGAGTAGCCTTGCGCTCTCTCCCTTGCAGCTGATTGATTGTGGCAGCTGCCTTCTTGTAGACATCTTTGGTGGCCTCTGCACAAGGAGGCCATAGCGCCATTGGCTGCTTCTCACCAACAGCTCCAGCCAAGCAGACAAACACATTGCAGCCAGTCATTAAGCCAGTGGTCTTCTTGAGGTTCTTGGCACTGTGGGACAAAAAGGCTGACACTGCATGCTCCACGGTGCATGGCATAGGGAAACCAAGCCCTAGCTGCAGCCCTGCCCCATTGCCAGCTGCTGCTAGGGGTGTGGGGGAGGTGGGAGGCTGCAGCAGCCCTGCCCCACTGCCAGCTGCTGCCAGGGATGTGGGGTAGGTGGGGGGCTGCAACAGCCTTGCCCCACTGCCAGCTGCTGCCAGGGGTGTGGGGGAGTAGAGAGGCTGCTGGGTGTGGGGGAGTAGGGAGGTGGGAGGCTGCAGCAGCCCTGTCAGCCTGCCAGCTGCTGCCAGGGGTGTGGGGGAGGTAGGAGGCTGCAGCTGCCCTGCCCCACTGCCAGCTGCTGCCAGGGGTGTGGGGGAGTAGAGAGGCTGCTGGGTGTGGGGGAGTAGGGAGGTGGGAGCCTGCAGCTGCCCTGTCAGCCTGCCAGCTGCTGCCAGGGGTGTGGGGGAGTAGGGAGGCTGCAGCTGCCCTGTCAGCCTGCCAGCTGCTGCCAGGGGTGTGGGGGAGGTAGGAGGCTGCAGCTGCAGCTCCCGGTACAGCTTCATGGCCTCTGTCACTGGTGCTTGCTGTTGTAACTGTTCTGCTGTGTATGGAAGCTCGGCCCCTGCTGCAGCTGCAGACCCGGGGCCTAACAGGCCAGGGCTGTGCTGCCCAGGAGCTGCTCCTCCTGCTGCTGCTGCTGCAGGCCAGGGGCCCCACAGGCCAGGGGCAGGGCTGTGCTGCCCAGCTGCTGCTCCTCCTCCTCCTGCTGCTGCAGGCCAGGGGCCCAGCAGGCCAGGGGCAGGGCTGTGCTGCCCAGCTGCTGCTCCTCCTCCTGCTGCTGCTGCTGCAGGCCAGGGGCCCAGCAGGCCAGGGGCAGGGCTGTGCTGCCCAGCTGCTGCTCCTCCTCCTGCTGCTGCTGCTGCAGGCCAGGGGCCCAGCAGGCCAGGGGCAGGGCTGTGCTGCCCAGCTGCTGCTCCTCCTCCTGCTGCTGCTGCTCCTCCTGCTGCTGTGTTGTGTTGCACAACTGCTGCTCTTGCTGCTGATGCTGTTAAGGCAGCTGTCATGGCAGGACCAGCCAGCTGCAGGTTGTACATGTCGTTCAAGACCTCCATCGTCCCTCGAGGTCTGCGACGAAGAAGCTCTCCATTGGCCAGCTGCTGTGCTGCCTTCTCCGCCACCTCCTGGTAGCCATGGCAGCGCTGGATGTGCTGGCACAGATGATCCTGGGAGCTTACATCCGGAGCTGTCAGCTGGAGCCAGATGCAGTCTTGGCAGAGCACGACTGTGAGCTCAAGGAGAGCCGCCAACAGTGCTGTAAAGCATGCTTTGATCTTCTTGGTGATGGTGGCGCTGTCATTGGCCTCTTTCAAGGCAGGCAGGAAGTTGAAGATGTGCACAGCTGCCTCGTCCAGGAATGGCCCAAGCAGGATGATCTCATATCTGGGGCAGGGAGGGGCAGTGTGGGGCAGTGTGGGGCAGTGTGGGGCAGTGTGGGGCAGTGTGGGGCAGTGTGGGGCAGTGTGGTGTGGTGTGGTGTGGTGTGGTGTGGTGTGGTGTGGTGTGGTGTGGTGTGGTGTGGTGTGGTGTGGTGTGGTGTGGTGTGGTGTGGTGTGGTGTGGTGTGGTGTGGTGTGGTGTGGTGTGGTGTGGTGTGGTGAGGGGCAGTGTGGGGCAGTGTGGGGCAGTGTGGGGCAGTGTGGGGTGGGGTGGGGTGGGGTGGGGTGGGGTGGGGTGGGGTGGGGTGGGGTGGGGTGGGGTGGGGTGGGGTGGGGTGGGGTGGGGTGGGGTGGGGTGGGGTGGGGTGGGGTGGGGTGGGGTGGGGTGGGGTGGGGTGGGGTGGGGTGGGGTGGGGTGGGGTGGGGTGGGGTGGGGTGGGGTGGGGTGGGGTGGGGTGGGGTGGGGTGGGGTGGGGTGGGGTGGGGTGGGGTGGGGTGGGGTGGGGTGGGGTGGGGTGGGGTGGGGTGGGGTGGGGTGGGGTGGGGTGGGGTGGGGTGGGGTGGAGTGGGGTGGGGTGGGGCAGTGTGGGGCAGTGTGGGGTGGGGTGGGGCAGTGTGGGGCAGTGTGGGGCAGTGTGGTGTGGTGTGGGGTGGTGTGGTGTGGTGTGGGGTGGGGTGGGGTGGGGTGGGGTGGAGTGGGGTGGGGTGGGGCAGTGTGGGGCAGTGTGGGGTGGGGTGGGGCAGTGTGGGGCAGTGTGGGGCAGTGTGGTGTGGTGTGGTGTGGTGTGGGGTGGGGTGGGGTGGGGTGGGGTGGGGTGGGGTGGGGTGGGGTGGGGTGGGGTGGGGTGGGGTGGGGTGGGGTGGGGTGGGGTGGGGTGGGGTGGGGTGGGGTGGGGTGGGGTGGGGTGGGGTGGGGTGGGGTGGGGTGGGGTGGGGTGGGGTGGGGTGGGGTGGGGTGGCACTTTATGCTCTTATCCCTCAGCCCGTCCCCGACTCTGTTGACCACCGCTTCGGTGACCTCGGGGTCTACCGTAAAAGCAAGGCTGACTTTCCTTCGCTTCTTGCTGGCAGCCTGCTGAATATCGTCGTCCGCCTCATCTTCCGAGCTGGAGCTCGAGTCATCGTTAATTTATATTTATTGTCTTGATGTAGCTGGCTACCGCTGCAACTGGCGCCGCCACTTGCGCAACATGGCTGTGTCGGGTATGATCACGCAATCCTGGCCTGTCTTGCCCGGCATTGGCATTGCTGGGCGGCCATTTCAGTAGAACGGCTAAGTGAGGCGGCAGGCAAACAAAACTCATTCAACAAGGAACAACATGTCGGCCTGTGGGTAATCTCACTCAGCTACTACAAGCATGTTGTAGCATCCTCGGTCGCACCCTTGATGACTACAAACCAGTGAATTTTTTTTTGCGTAATACGTAACGATCGGAACCAAAAGCTTGTTTTCTAGGCCGGGATTTCGTTACCAAACGGACCCTTGCGTTGGCTGGCCACGGCTGCTTCGTAACCGAAAAATGCCTTTTGGTGTATAATATTTATACAAAAACAGTTTTTGGCATAAGAAAATCAACCAACTGCGTAACCAACTGCGTAACCAGCCATGTGACGGTCCTGGACCCTTCGTGACCAGCATCAGCTTGGCTGTTTTGAAAAAAAAACACTGCTGCAAACCCCAGTCCGGTGGCACTCGTTCAAGGGGCTAATCCCCCTTGACCACTGGGCTCCTCATCAAAACTAACAGCACTATGCTTTGTAAGGCTAACAGCCTGCTCAAACTACCAGACCCTATGCATTGTTGTTGCGGGCCCGGCCATCTATGCCTCGGCGGTATTCTGCAGACCGGTGCAGCCTCTGCCTGGCCTTGGGCAGCCGGTCATTGACCCGCTTGTAGCACTGCTGGTACTCCTTGCCAACGGGGGGCAGAGCCTCCAGGTCCTTCCAGCTGCACAGCTCCAGGGGGCGCTGCTTGCTCTCCCCAATGCGCTGGAAATTGAGGCAGGGGTTGGTGTCCCGGTCCAGCCACCTGCCCCATGAGGGAGCCCGGGGTCGTGGCACCGGGCCAGGTGCAGCAGGGAGGGGCTGGGCTGGGGGGAGGGGAGGGGGGGCCTGGGCAGGGGGAGGGGGGTCCTGGGCAGGGGCAGGGGGTGGGTCCTGGGCAGGGGCAGGGGGGCCCTGGGCAGGCGGGTGCTGAGCTGGGGGAGGGGGAGGGGGGTTGGGCGGCACCTCATGGCACCACTTAAGGCCCCGCACATCCTTAGAATGCCGCAGGCTCCATGCTGGGCGCAACAGCCGCTGGTTGACCTGGCCTGCTGGGGGTACCCAGTCTTCGGGCCTAGGCCGGTCATCTGGCAGGTGCAGCTCACATGGCTGGCGGGCATGCACAGAGGAGCTGACACGGCTGGTGCGGAACTCATCCACAATCACCAGCCTGTCTGGCCTGGGATCTGTGCTGGGCCTGCTGGGCTGCTCCACCACCCTGCGAAACCCCTCCCGCACCGCATTGGCCTTCCACCCACCCTGGCTGAAGCGGCCCGCTCCCAGGAACACCGCCACTCCCCTCTCCTGGTGGTAGTGCTGGCGTGACACCCACTTCATCCCATTCACCACCTGCAGGTCAGGTCAGGTCAGGTCAGGTCAGGTCAGGTCAGGTCAGGTCAGGTCAGGTCAGGTCAGGTCAGGTCAGGTCAGGTCAGGTCAGGTCAGGTCAGGTCAGGTCAGGTCAGGTCAGGTCAGGTCAGGTCAGGTCAGGTCAGGTCAGGTCAGGTCAGGTCAGGTCAGGTCAGGTCAGGTCAGGTCAGGTCAGGTCAGGTCAGGTCAGGTCAGGTCAGGTCAGGTCAGGTCAGGTCAGGTCAGGTCAGGTCAGGTCAGGTCAGGTCAGGTCAGGTCAGGTCAGGTCAGGTCAGGTCAGGTCAGGTCAGGTCAGGTCAGGTCAGGTCAGGTCAGGTCAGGTCAGGTCAGGTCAGGTCAGGTCAGGTCAGGTCAGGTCAGGTCAGGTCAGGTCAGGTCAGGTCAGGTCAGGTCAGGTCAGGTCAGGTCAGGTCAGGTCAGGTCAGGTCAGGTCAGGTCAGGTCAGGTCAGGTCAGGTCAGGTCAGGTCAGGTCAGGTCAGGTCAGGTCAGGTCAGGTCAGGTCAGGTCAGGTCAGGTCAGGTCAGGTCAGGTCAGGTCAGGTCAGGTCAGGTCAGGTCAGGTCAGGTCAGGTCAGGTCAGGTCAGGTCAGGTCAGGTCAGGTCATACCTTTTTGCAGAAGGCCTCAATGACACGATCCTGGGCATGGTGCAGCCCCAACCGTTGCCTGCGCCAGCGTGGCTTGAGGTACTCCTCCCACAGTGCGTCCCAGGAGGCCTTTAGGGCCAGGATGTGGGCCTGGAGGCTGTCCATGGTTGTGCCAGCTGGGGTGGCAGCTGCCAGCTGCAGCAGCTGTGGCTGGATGGCAGTTGACCAGCGGGCTGTGTCCTGCTTGGCTTTGGTAAGCCCGCTGTCATGCTTCAGCTGCCCCTTAGTCAGCTCCCACTCCCACTGCCTCACCACCTGACCTGTGACTAGGTCCCGCATTGCATGCGCTGCCTTAATGGCCTGTGTGACGCCTAGGTCCACCCCAACTGCTATGTGGGTGGCTGCGCTGAAGTCACTGGTGGCTGTGAGCTCACACCCTATGCAATGCGGCTCCACTGGCTCCTTGACTACCTGGTTGCGCACGAAGTGCACACTGACGCTGACCCCATCAGTCTCTACCCTGCGCGCAAAGTCCCACCCGCTGTTTTGCAGCTGGCTGTACTGGATGAACTTCTGCCAATGGGGCAGGCTGTCTGCCTGAAGCTGGTCCCTTGTGAGGGTGGTCATGCCCAGGTCAGTCAGCACCCCATGCAGCACTCTGTCATCAATGACGAAATGCCTGGCCCGCACCCCCACCATGGGGAGCATGGTGAAGGGGCGCGGGCAGGTGCGAGGGAGGTGGCGGTTGCCATGGGGTTTGGCGTGGGGGGCTGTCTGACAGCCCTCTAGGCTGCGGTTCACGAACAAGACATAGCGCACCCTACACTCTATAGGCAGCCTGCCTGCCCCCCCCTTCCCTATGGAGTCCTGTCCCTCCCGCCACGTGGCCGGCAGGCCCAGCAGCCTCCTGTACTACCTCTTCCTTCCACCAAGGCTGCCGCAGTACGCTGTTGGCCGGCAAGCGCCACCTGTGCTTTGGGTCCGGCTGGCTGTAGTCTAGGCAGCCTAGAACTAGCTGGGGGAAGCGCTTCTTCACCTCCCGGCTGAACCCTCACCCCACCACCCCCATCGCCTTGCCCCACTTGTTGATGAACCGCCCCGGGTGCCGGTAGAACTCCTGGATGCTGGTGATGATGGTGGTGGCGTTGGCGTTGAGAGAGTTGCCATCCCCTGTCAGGTGCACCTCATCCAGCTGCTGGAGCATTGCCACCGGCCAAGCGCTGCTGGGCTGCTCAAACACCGCCACCTCACCGGGCAGCAGCCTGATGCCGGGGTGGTGGGGGCCACGCATCAGGTGCTCAAGAACGCTGGCCTTGGTGAGCAGCTGCATGGCATTCTTGATCTGTGCCAGCAGCTGTGGGTCCCAGATGTCGAGCTGCACTGGGGGGGGCAGCTGGGCTGGGGCGGCTGCTGTGCGGGGGGAGGTGCGTGTGGCAACGCGGGGGTGGGCATAGGGAGGGCAGGCTGGGTCAGGTGGAGGAGGGGGGCCTGGGGCTGGACCTGCTGCTGGGAAGTCTTGGGTGGGCTGGGCTGGACTGGGCTGGCCTAGGAAAGAGGAAAGCAACACTGACAGGCACAGGACTGCTGCCAGGCAGCATTGCTTGCTGCCCATGGTCATGCGCTTGTTAATCTCAGCCACAATGGCGTCGACTTGTGCGGGGCTGAGATCAGGCAGGGCTGCCTTCACAAGGCCACGCAGGCCAGCCTTGATGACCTGGCGCCTCTCGGCAATCACTACCTTGGCAGCCTGCCCCTGCCCCTGCCCCTGCCCCTGGACTTGCTGCCCACTGCCACTGGCGCCTGCAGACACGGGAAAGCACAGCACACGCACGGCAGGACTTGATGCACGAGGTCGCAATGTCGCGTGGGGCACACTGCGCCGCGTCGTCAGTTAGCTTCGGGGCCTTTCCTCAAGCTCTGCAGCTTACCGGCTGCGGAGGGTGCTGGGGAGACGGGGCGCTTGCAGTTCCTTTTCGGGGACATCACAAGGACTGAGCAGCACCATCGAAGCGCAGTGGCCGTGCTGGGTGGTGCATCAGGTCGCCATCCAACCGGAGTGGCGGCAACCGGAATGAGGCGGAAGTTAGATTCATTACACATATCACTTAGTTTCCACATTCCCGCACACATTTCCACATTCGCAACTGTTCATCAGGCTGACGTGCGGGCCCTCGTACAAATTAGTGGCTGGCTGGCTTATAAAACTTGAGCGTTAAGGCCTGAATCTTCAAAATACCGGTATGGCACGAAGAATCAGGATTCCTTGCAGAACTCCTGCGCCTGCCCTGCCGCATGCGCCATGCGGTGCATGTGTGCTGGTGTCTGGAGCAGTGTCAGCAGCCCCCCACACCACATGTGCAAGGGCAGTTAAAGTGGGGCAGGCTTAGGGGTCTCACTTGCCCACCCCCCTTCACCCATACCCCCATGGCCAGGGTAGGTATCCACTTCATCAAGCTGGACGGCAGAGTGCTCCACATGGTGTGCAAGCAGTTAGGGCTGACCGAGGAGTCTCCTTCACCACAGAGCCAGCCCTGAGCCAGCCCTGGGACAGGTGGCACAGGCAAGCTGGCCAACAGAGGGTTTGCATTTGGGTTTGAGTTTGAGAGCAAGGTGGAGACAGACGGTGTCAGCGTGGGTGTGCACTACACACGCCCCCTCGCCATCCATCCTCCCCCACCCCCAGCAGCAGGCCCCTCTAGCAGCATCAGCTACCCAGCGGCCGCCACAGGTGCAGCAGCAGCGGCCCATGAAGTGCGACTCCCCCACATAAGCAAGGCTCTAGCTGAGCCACGTGATTTTGTGTATGAATCAGCCAATGAATCAGCCAGTCAATGGGGTGGGCATTGACCCCGGCGTCCCCCAGGCAGTCAGTGTAGACTGGGACCAGGAGTCTGGTGGTAGCAGATCAGCTGGCCCGGTGGAAGCTGACCAAGGGCCAAATGCGGCAGGCCAAAGGCCTGAACAACTCACCCTAACAACAATGGCCTGAACAACAACACTCAGCGGAGGCTAGCACCGATCCAGCCCCACCACCAGCACCTGGCATCAGCCAGCTCAGCCGGCACCTCCCTGGTGGCTAATCTGAAGCACATCACCGTCAAACTGGCCACCTGGGACGCGGTGTGTGAGGTGTACCTGGCGGAGTTGTTTATGAAGCACCATAACCTAGCCAAGCAGCTGGTGGTGTTCTTTGGTGCAGCTGGCATTGGCACCCAGGGAGGCTGGGGTGCTGGCCCGCCAGCAAAGACCAACGGCAGAGCAGGGTGGTGCTAGTGGATAAGCATCACACCAGCCGGATTAGCTCAGCAGTGAACAGCCAGCAGCCCTGTGAGGAGCAGCTGAACCATGAGCAGCCCACCAGGCCTGCAGGCTGGAAGCCCCCAGCAGGTCAGGTGGACCTCCGCCTGCTGCGCCCAGCATGGAGCCAGCAGTGTGACTAGCCAGTGCGGGGCATGATGTGGTGCCTGATAGTGGCATCACGCAAGCCCCCACAGCCCTCACGCAACAGGCAGGCAGCCACACAGCCAGCAGCCTCAGAGCTAGGGCCTAGCACTCCCCCGCCAGCCAAGCGCAGCAAGCGCATCAAGGCTGAGCAGGCAGCTGGGCCCATGTAACCCACCAAGGGCAAAGGCAAGGGCAAGGCTGCCAAAGCCAAACCTGCACCACAGCCAGGCAGGTGGCTGGGCAGGGACTGCAATGCAGCGGTGAACATGCAGCGCATTTGGGAGAGCAGGTGGCGCCCACTGGAGCTGTGCTGGTGGCCAGAGCAGGGGAAGCTGCCAGCCAAGGGCAAGGAGTACCTTGGCCTGGGGTACAAGCGGGTCCGAGACCAGCCACCAAGGCCCAACAGCAGCAGGCTGCTGCGGCACAATCTTGAGCTGTCACCAGGGTCAGGCAATGGTGTACATGGTAGGCGCCCATGCACATGTGCATGGGAACACTCCACACAACACCATTTTGAGTTGTCCCTATTGATTATGTCCCTAGTGGTTTGACTCATACAGAGGTCCTAGTGAGGGACGAGGGGGCTGAGTCTAGGGGTTTGGCTGCCCAAGATGTTGCATCAGGAGAGGTGCTCGTATGCTGCATGATGAAGCATGGGGACGGGCATTGGCCTCAATCACATTGTGCCACAAATGTCAGACTGGCGACTTTAATCAGGACTTCTCAAGAGCATGACTAGCTTCGGGTTCGGCAACAGCGGTTAGGGGTGAATTCTGCAGATGCACCTGTCTGACGGTGGGGGCTATTCGGGGATGTGCGATGCCACCCAGGATACCACCCAGGTATAAATAGAAACCATGTAGCTGAGACGCGGCGCCGCTTTGACGACCAGTGGTAGGTTCTCTATTAGTTGGGACTGAGTTTCTGAGAGGGTGTGGGGTTTGAATGATTCACAGATTCGCCTTCACTAGGATGTGGCTCTGAGGCGATTTGGACTGTAGTAGAAGCTCTTGATTACTGGCGCATGTCGGGTGAGGTCCAGCACTTCAGAACGATAAAGACAGTTCATGTGCCACTACAGAGCAAGCCACTTACATGCTGCAGGGCTCAAGAAAGACAACATACATAATCAAGCCAACACGTCACAAGACTGGTGTTCGATAACGAAATAGCATGGTCAACCAGGAATGGCGCACCCTCACCTGAAAAGGTTTTCGTGCCATACCCATTTTGCGAGCCATCAGGGCATGCTTCCTGTGTTCCTGCAGAGTTTGGCAGGCTATGTCTGACCAGCCCACTTCTCAGGGCTTGGATGCCAGCTGTGCATGCAGCTGCCACGCATAGTGCACTGCCAGTCAAGTCACAAGGCTAGAGCAAAGCCCCACAATAGTGCAGCCCAAGCAATGCATGCAGAATGTCCCTAGCATCGTCACATGGGCCTCTGCCTACCAGCATGCAGCAACACACAGAGGCCAGCAGGAAGACCGGCAGTCAAGCAGCACCATGGCTGCAGTGGGACCACCAGCCCCACCAGGCAACCTAAGGCCAGCCTTACCTCATCAAGGGTTTGTAAGAGCCTACCAATGCCTTGGTTTGCCTAATCAGAGCAATACATCGCCACACACAAGGAATCTTCTGTAGGCTATTGTACTGCCGGTGTGTTCCCCTCAGCATTGCCTGCCCAACCCACCCAGCCTTCATGCTGCATGCTGCATGGAGTCCACCAGGGTCCTAATTACTCCGCCAGCACTGCGGGACCTACTATAGCTGTCTGAGGGGCGTGCCGCCGGCACTGCCTGCACGTTTGTGCTGCCGCTGACATTGCTGACGTGGGCCTATTCACAGGCCAGCTTGTTGTCAAAGGACGACAGGCAAATGCAAAAGGCTTGGAAGCCGGACATGGGCCACTGGTAGTCCATTGTGAATGTGTTTTTGCCGATCTGCAGCCAGGCAAGCCAGTGCATCACCAGCTGACCACAACAAAGAGCAAGGGCCCGGCGCAGCCGACAGGTGCTGCAAGGGTTCAAGGCATGACAAGATATACCACGCTTGCTGCTGGCATCCTGTGCTTAGTCATCAGGCCCAGCACTGTCTAAGGCTCGCAAAGCAAGCAGCTGGTGTTTGGCAGTAAGCAGTCAGGGTGTCATGCAGGTCTGTGGGTTCAGAGAGCTTTACCTATATCTGTGCAGCCACATGCTAGGTCATCAAGGTCATGCTGATGCACGGTCATCAGGCAGCCCCCTACCACTGTCGTCACCAGAATGCGGGTGCTGCTACAGCTCGTTTGCAACCATGTCAACAAGAGCCCACCTTGCCAAACTGCAGGATGACATGGTTCTGGTTGTCATCGGTGACTAATTGGAAGTTCTTGACAGATGCCTCTGTCACTCTGCCGCTGAAATTGAGGCAGTATGCGTTGAGCTGCACAGCACGGCAGTTAGCAGAAACCCCTTGCCACACTAAGTGCTGCAAAAGCGCCATCAGCATTGTGTTGAGGTCTAGAATGGTGGGTAAGTGCCTGGTAGGCTGCCGTGTCTCACATCTTCATTCCAGCGAGGGGGCTTGTTCCGCATGACCACCATATCCTCCAGCCCCTTGTTGGCTTTCACCCTGCACTCAAGCAGGCACAGTCCTTGTTGCCCCACTCCTTGTTCCATTGCCAAGATCTAACCAGCTGTGTTACTCGTAAGGTAAGCATTGCACAAGTAGACACTGCATCAGCTGCCACAATCCAGCCCAGGTGAAGATGTGGGTACAAACGAGGTAGAGGAGACCCAGGCTGGCGACTAACAAGAGCGGGCACTCACCGCTCCAGCAAGTTATCTGCCTCCATCCGCCGCCCTTCATGACTGACTGCTGGGATGACCGCTGTCATCTTGCGTGGCCCGCGGGTGCCCAGCACGTTGTACTGATATGTGATGCAGCCCAGCTCCTGCCGCGCACTGTGGTCGTCCCCGCTGGCCTTCTTCTCTGGCTTAACTCCACCATCAAAAATGGTGAACTCAGTGCCCACAAAGTTGGCACGGAGCTTTCCAAAGTAGTTGCTGCTCTCCCTGCTCAAGCTGGCCTGATCCAAGGATATGAGGTAGTTGCTGGTGGTCTGCTTCTTGCGCTTGCGTGCTGCCAGGAGGAAACGGCGGCCATCCTCAAGGTGCAGAGTGTACTGCATTGCACAGATGTCAGCCATGCCAGTAGGCCACATATGTGCATTGCGGAACCTGTACTTCAGCAATCGCTGCATCTTACCTTGGGGTACATCTTTGCAGAGCCTTTGTCGCGTATGATGTAGCACAGGACAGGTCCGTCCATGCGCCCAGGCTGCATAAGGAAGCTGGGAATGTCTGATGTGTCAAGGTTCCTGGGAGGGGGCAGTGCCTGAGGCTGTGTTGCAAAGCCCTGTCGGTGTTGCAAAGGTGTCATAGGCAGCCCTGCCTCTTCATTGGGGTCGAACACAGATGCAAGCCCATGAGCTGCTGCGCTGCTTGCAGGGGCGTTAGCCCGTCCTGCATATTCTGATGACTGTTGTGGACGACTCGGAGGCCTGGGCACAGGACTGTCTGGGTTCCTGGTCATTGGCGTGTCGTTTTGCTGATAGAGGCTGCCTTGCATCCGGGCTGCTCGCCGCTGAGCAAGTGATGATTTCTGCGCTTGCATTTTCGCTGCACTGCCAGGCCGAGCAGACGGGACCGCTTTCGCGGCTCCATCTTCAGCCATGCCTTCGGTAAACAACTCGTTGGAATACACATTGACTGCAATGCAGAGCAGGAGCAGGGAGGCAACGCACATTACTTCGGAGCTCATTGCGGAGTTCAGCTTTGTGAGTGATTTGTCCCCACCTCCGTCCTTTGGCCATTGGTGCTGTGGTGATGCAGGTGACGGGCAGCCAGGCGAGTTAGGACAATACTGGTCGAGAACCGGCTGATATCGCTCGTAAACCCGCTCGTTTTCGCTGCAAACAGGCACGAGGAATGAAGCTGTAAGCATGGTGGGCAGGACGCTCCGGACCGGTAAGCTGTGCACCATTGCTACCTTTCCGACGACGACATCCAGTTGGGAGTGTGCGCTTGAGCGTCGTAATGTTTTGCGCCAAGTTTGCAGCTATGGCCTTCGTTCCTTAGAGTTCCCACAAACGACGACCTTTTCTTTGTAACGGGGTCAGTCTAACGATGATGCGCTTACAGCGTAAGTACCTGTTCATGTGGGCTTGCCATTTCGCAAAGGTTTTGTGTTGAACTGAATTACCGACCTCCTTTGCAGTGGGCTTTGCTTCAATAAGTCCCTTCACAGGCAAAGCAGCAATCCTACACAGTGCATATAGTCATGCAGTGCCTGCAGCGCCACGCCAGCAATGTTGTGTCTGCTCGGCCGCTAGCCCTTGTCCCAGCGCGCATCGCAGCAAAGCACGCATTTTCTTACGGCTCTCAGCAGAAGCGCAGCCATCCTGGCGTCGCTGCACGGGTTGCCTTGTCGCCAGTAGGTGGAGCACAGATGCAGCTGTGCTCCAGATGTCCTGCAGCGCTGCCAACACCTACCACAATGTCACATCACAGAGCCTCACAGACTGTGGAGAGCCGCTTGTGGAGGGCATGGACCAGCCTGCCATCGACGACCTGCGCAGGCTTCCAGCAGGCTATCACTGGTGCGCGTGCAGCATGCCTTGGCCTCCAAATTATCCCTTCCTGAACGGATTTGCTCGTCGGACGCAGGTACGAGACGATGCTTATCTTGAACCCAGAGATGGATGACCTGGCGCGGTAGGTATGCTGTTACCACAATCTATTTTACTGGGAGACAGCAGCCATATGCATGTTGCAGGGACAAGGAGCTGGCCAAGTTTGAGGCCTACATCAACAAGGAGCAGTGCATCAACATTCAGGCTGTCCTTCGTTCTCGTACTCGCCTGGCATACCCAATGCAGAAGTGAGGGCTGATGCAGAAGTGAGGGGTGATGTATCTGTGCTGTAGATGAGAGCTGAAGACTTGACGTCAATGTGACGTGGCTGCAGGCATGTGGATGGCATCTATATCCTGTACACTTTTGCAGCAAGGAAGCAGACAGCCCGTGTGATCCAACGGTTCCTTTCAAACCCAGAGTCTGGCTCAGAGGGCAACCTGCTGCGCCACATCACTTTCCGCAAGTCATGAGCAGCCAGATGTCACACTGCTGCTTCTCCCAGGTGGGCAGCAGTGCACTCACATCAGCACGCAACGTCTTTGTGATGCAATCTGCATGCATGTCAAACAGCTGGTTGCTGCTAGTCGCTTGCCTTATGTGAGCTTGCCATCAATGGTAGCACATGTGCAAACATCAGCAGGGATCGCTTTCCCACTCATGTCCCCAAAGCAGATGGGATAACTGTGGCAATAGCAGGAGTAGTTCCATCAAACAAACAGCCACTGCAGATACCTCCTCATGGCTTGCGACTTGCCAGCACATGCTGCTGATGTGGTGCTTCTTTCAGGTTGAAGGAGGCATGGCATGTGCCACCAAGGCGCCTCCTACATGTCAGCATGCAAGTGGTGTGACGTGAAGCTGAGGTCACGGCAGCCTCAGGGGTCCAGACAATGCTCAGTGGGCCAGCTCCTACTCACACTTTGCAGCTCAGCTGAGTACCAGCAGACATGACCACAAGTGTGTTGCTCCTGTTTACAGACAGCAATGCTTGCTTGGGCAGAGCCTGCCATGGGCAGGGGCCGTAATGGCGAGGATGCCGTCCGCTTCAGGGGCAGAGCTGAGCGCTCTTTCCTGCCATTAGATACAGAACGGCGTTAACAACACTGTCCCCGTTGAGAAGGCGAACATGCAGGCTCGGGTGGAACGACACAGGCATTTGGAGGCCCCCGTCTGTGTATGAAAACTATGATGCTGGTAAGTTTATAACACCTATCTCTTGAAGGTGTTGTCTTCACATAGCTCGCAGCTACGTCGCAGGCGCTCCTGTGGTCCTAGCCAAATAGCCTACAGCCTCGGTATACTGAACAAACACGAAGCTACACCTCCAGCATATCATGAGAAGACAGACAAGCATATACCGCTTAGGGTCACCCCCGCCATTGGCTGCACCCCCATGGCTCAAGAGATAACTTTCTAACTCATTTCTGCACGGATGAGGCCGCCGATTTGTGCGATGAGCTAGTAATGGCCCGAATAGAGTGCAGCCAGCCCCAGCGGTTTGCCGGGTGGCTGGCGCCCAACACGCGACGTGTTCTGGAGCGTCGCAGACACATTTAGCGACGGCATTAGGCAGCCTGGATCCAGAGCGGCGTGAATGGCGCATCCTGACTGGACATGCCAACTTTTAAGGTTAGCACGCATCAGTGCTGCAACGTCCTAGCACGAATCGAGACCCACTCCCAAGCTCACCTGCTGCTTCCCGGCCTGCTTCCTTGCCCCCCGCTCCAAAGTGTCACCTTTTGTCATCAAACGGCGCCTCTGCAGGTCGATGGCATTGTGGGTTGGGAGCGTGACCGCGATTGCGGATTGTCGCTGAAAACAGGTTCAGTCCACATGTTGCAGCCATTTTTAGGTTGCAAAAGAGTTCCTGATTACTGGTGCTTGTGGCTTCTGAGCAACCACGAACGGCAAGAATTAGTGAAAAACATGCAGACACTGAGCTGTGAGAAGTGTTTGCCGTTGTGCAGGCCTGTAAACGCCATGGTTACCAAGAAAAGGGGGGTGATGGCTAGATGTGCCGGTGCGCAAAAAGCGAGGGAGGTTATGGCACAGCGCAGGGCTGCTGAGGCTGAAGCCAAGGCCCAGGCTGGTGCTGCTGAGGCTGAGACCCAGGCACAGGCTGATGCTGGTGCTTATGAGGCTGATGAGGCTGGTGCTGATGAGGCTGGTGCTTATGAGGCTGATGCTGGTGCTTATGAGGCTGGTGCTTATGAGGCTGATGCTGGTGCTTATGAGGCTGAGGCCCAGGCACAGGCTGATGCTCGTGCTTATGAGGCACAGTTGCACCAGCTGCAGCCTGAACTGCAGCAGAGGGAGCAACAAGCTACTGACACCCAACGCTTGCAACATCTACAGCAACAGCTGCAGGACCTGCAGCAGGATGAACTTCAACGTAAGGAGCAGCAGGTGGCTGAGCAGCAACAGCAGCTGCAGCAGCAGCAGGCAGACATGCACCTGAGGAGCAGCAGTTGGCTGAGCAGCAACACCAGCTGCAGCAGCAGCAGGCAGACATGCAGCAGAGGGAGGAGCAGGTGGCTCAGCAGCAGCAACAGGTGCAGCAGCAGCAGGCGGACCTGCAGCTGAGGGAGCAGCAGGTGGCTCAGCAACACCACCAGGTGCAGCAGCAGCAGGCGGACCTGCAGCTGAGGGAGCAGCAGGTGGCTACCCAGAAGCACCAGGCAACGTGGACACATCATGCGTCGGCGCTACCTGGTGCTGGACAACGCTAGGCAAGCAGGTGTATGCAGTATGCCAGAGGCTGATGTGGAGCGCATGCATGATAAGGTGGAGGGGTGCAGGGCAATGCACCGCATGGTGTTCACACCTGACAGGGAGCAGCCTCAATGGGCCATGGCTGCTTGTGCATGCAGCACGTGCATGAGTGTGCCATGTCTGCCATGCATGAAGCCTGACACCACTACCCCACTTGAGCCCATGCCCATGTTTCAAGACACTGTGAAGGAGGTGTATGATGACGAAGAGTGTTATGCGTTGATGATGTGGTTCCATCCCGATTTGTTGCATGATGAGGTGTGCTTTGGCAAACTGACCAACACACACTGTGCACGATATTGCTAGCACATGGGGTTGGATAGGCCAAAGGAACGTCGGAAACTGCGTCGTTTAGTGGTGAGGGACCTAAGGAGTGAGCAGCTGGAGTTTGAATATGAGGTGAACCGTTTATATGGCTGATTTGGCTGGTTATGTAAGGTGCATGGGGGTCTACTTTGGAGCATCACAAACGGCCCAAACATGAACACAACGCGTTTATGTCCTGATTACACGATAGAAGCCCACACAAGGAGCCGCACAGAACTGGCAGTTCACATCCTGCCGCCCTGGTTGGACAGTGAGAACGGCCGGAAAAGTGCCCTTTTCATGCAAATTTGTCGCACGCTTGTTGTCGCACATTGTTGTGCAGGGACAGCCCGGAAGCCACACCAGCACTATCAAGCACATGATCAGCACTAGCACTAGCACTAGAACACATGTCGGGGGGGTCCTGCGCCCGACAAGAAATTCAAAGTTTTGAAAAGCTGAGCCGCTGAGCGGGATAGCTATTCGCCGATCACAGCCCCACTAAGCAGGCCAATTCCGGCACAATGCGACCAGAATTCTCAACACCCCCGCCCGCCCCGGCACAGGTGCACATCAGCCCGAGCAGCCCGCTAGCCTCGCGCTCGTGAGCTGCACAGCCCTGCGCAAGAATCGCTGAAAAACTCTTGAAGATCAGTCGGATAGTTATCAGGGGTGCAGCCAATGGCGGGGGTGACCTTAGGCTGTCAGCCGTACGGCTGCTACATCATGAGCAGGTCGGGCAGGTGTCGGACCAAAACTCATTTGACGCACACCGCTTTGCACCTGCAGCCAGACATAACTATTTCAACATTGAACAGGATGTGGACTGCGGGTAATCTTACTCAGCTGGTATTCTGCTCATCACTGGTCCAGCTATGCACAGGAGAATGGCCAGCGGCACATTGCTCGATGAGTCAGAGCCTCTACCCGGACACTGACCTAGTGTAAGGAATCAGTGGGGCTAATCCCCGTGTCTGGATAAGAGTGAGGAGTCAACTTCTCAGGTTGAGTTAGGGCTTTCCTCGGGACTCGAGTAGTGCACCAGCAGATATCAAAGTCCACATCTGTACAAGCCCACGCCGGCAGAGCGGCTGGCCTTGGCCCATGACACTAGGCGGCATGCAGGAGCCTCACCCTCCACCCTCCTGTCACCCTGGACGGGTGAGGGGGAACCTGTCCCGCCCAGCTCTTGACCGCAGCCCTGAGCAGCAGCAAGTTGAGCCACACCCCACCCATTGTGAGGCTGGGGTGCAGGCTGCTGGTCCACTGTGGCCTTGCCTGTCGGGGTGAGAGGGTGACAGGGACCAGGCTGGCACCGCACCTCACGCTCTGCAAGCTGCACACTGGGGCTCAGCTGTCTGGCTGGGTGGCTGGCCAGTCGACCTCTTGATGGCCTTCAGCCAACAGCCTGCGTGGTTGAATCTACTGGTGTTGGATCTACAGCTGCTTTCAGTGTGTACCCCAGCTTGGCTGAGATGCTCCATCACCGTGACCCACCCCTCGTCCTCCTACTCCTCCTCCCTCCCCATGATGCCACCACAACCACCGTGGTGCCATCATGTCAGGTGTAGCCATATCCCCTCTGTTCTGCCTGCCTGCCAGCTGCCCCAATTCTCATGCCCCTCCCACCTATTCTGCCAGCTCCCTGCCCCTCCCTGCCCCTTAGCACAGTGTGAGCAGCTTGGTGGCAGTGGGCATGCCCAGGCTGTCCAACGCTCCTTGCCACTGCCCTGCTGCTGCCAGGGTGGCCTGCAGCCCACCCAGCAGCCCTTTGATGGCCTGGCGCAGTGCAGCTGAGGTGATGACTCGCCAGGACACCAGCGCTGCTGCCAGGGCGTGGAAATTCTGTGGGGGGGCCAGGGCGGCCTGAGGGTTGGCCTGCACCAGGGCGCACAGGCCCAGGAAGGCATGCTCCTTCTCCACGTCATCGCGCACATTGCGCAACGCCTGGGGGATGGCAGGGCCAGGGTCGGGGTCAGGGTCGCGTCAGGGTCAGGGTCAGGATGAGGGTCAGGGTGAGGGTCGGGGTCAAGGTCAGGGCCAGGGCCAGGGCCAGGGCCAGGGCCAGGGCCAGGGCCAGGGCCAGGGCCAGGGCCAGGGCCAGGGCCAGGGCCAGGGCCAGGGCCAGGGCCAGGGTCAGGGTCAGGGTCAAAGACAGGCACAGGAGCGGGAGGGTGTGTCAGGCAAGCGGCATACTAAGGCAGTGGGAAGAAAGGGAGGCCTGCTGACCGTGACCCTGGCCCTGACCCTGCCCCCCGCTCTGACCCTGGCCCTGACCCTGCCCCCGACCCCGACATCGGTCTGTGGCCAGGGGCTCCCCTTGACCTGCCTCTAGCTCACCTGACACCAAGCCACACAGAAATGTGACAAGTGTGGTGCAATGGGCGCGGGCGCGACCAGTGCCAACCTTCCCAGCGCAATGGAAGCGTTCTCCAGCAGGCTGTGCGGCAGGCGGTGCTGAGGGGCCCCGGGCTGCGCGCTGCCTGCCGCTGCACTCCGCATCAGCAGGCCGGCCAGCTGCTCAGCTGCTCGGTCTGCCCAGGGCACCACCTGCTCCACCACCAGCCAGCATGAGCATGCATCTTCACGACCAAGAGCTTGTGGGCGCACTCGCAAAAGACTAGTAAGCATGGTCTACACCTACTTGACCTCACACCTGATGGGCAGGATAAGAGTGACTGGCATCAGCAGCGGCCACCAGCCAGGGGTTGCTGGGTGGCAGCCAAAAGCATGGGGGAGGGGTGTTGAGGAGGCAGGTGAGGGCGTGGCAGCAGGGGGCAGGTGGGCAGTCAGGCAGGAGCAGGCGGCTCACTGGCAGGTTGTGTTCGACGGGAAGCCAAGCAAGGCGGCACGAGGTGTGAGGGCAGGCAGCCTGTTCCACCCGCCTGCTCAGGGCTCAGCTTCAGGGACAGCTCCCCTAAGCTCCATGCTGCGTTGTTGCATGCCTTCATGGACTTCTGCAACCAGGGGACAGCAGGTCAGGCAGGGAGGGAGGCAGCGCATAGGGCAGGCCAGGTGCGGTGCAGGGGCATGGGAAGGTGGTGCTGGCAATGCTGTGGCCAGACAGTGGTGGTGGTGGGCGAGGGGGGCAGGGGGTGAGAGCT
The DNA here is from genome assembly GCA_030144725.1 of Haematococcus lacustris. NCBI lineage: Eukaryota > Viridiplantae > Chlorophyta > Chlorophyceae > Chlamydomonadales > Haematococcaceae > Haematococcus > Haematococcus lacustris. Next base: position 8,597,930 of record JASKMD010000017.1, read on the forward strand.
TTCGGTGCCTGCCCTATTCAATCCTGCCCAAGCCTTGCTGTTGGGCGTGTATTCAGAAAGGAGAGTAGTCTTGGGGCATGCCCTTGCTACCCTCCCACATCTAGTCACTGATTTATATGTATTTTGAAAGGGTGGGCATTGGTAGCAACTGAGTTGGTTGAATGGGTAGCTCGACAGGCAGGTTCAGCAACCTGCTGGACCTCAGATAGGCCTGGACGGGCAAGCCTCGACAGCAGGCGGGGCTCGACAGCAGGCAGGCCTCGACAGGCAAGCCTCCTGGACCCTAACCCTGGCAGGCAGGCCCAGCCCCCAGGCAGGTTCAGCAGCTGCCATGACCCACCTGGTGGATGTTAGCGGGTGCCAGGCAGGTCAGAGCCGCCACCACCAGGTCATGCAGCAGGGGCAGCAGCAGGCTGGTGCAGCCCTTGGTCAGGTCGCCTAACAGGGCAAAGCCTGACTGGCGCACGTCAGGCAGCTCCGCACAGCAGGCTGAAAGCAGCACCTGGGTCGCGGGGTGGAGGATGGGAGGGAGGGGGCAGTGGGGGGCGCAGAGGAGCAAGGAGGTGCTGTTCGTAGGTTGTTTTTTGTGCAATTGTGTTTGTGTGCGAGTGTGTGCATGAGGGTGGGGACCTGGGGAGGTGTGTGGGTGGAAGTGGCACACATAAGCAGGACACAAGCAGGACAGAAAGGAGAGGGGGATGAGGGAGGGGGAGGGAGGGAAAGGGAGGAGGAGGAAGGAGGGAATGGAGTGAGGAGGGAAAGGAGGGGTGAGGCCTCCCATTGTGAATGTTTCAGTCCCCCTGCCCAGGGCAGCCCATATCCCTGACAGCCTCTCCAGACCCAGCCCCTCCAGGCCCCTACCCGCTCTGACCCCTACCTTGGACAGAGTGTCAGGCGTCACCAGAGGCAGCAGCGCCTCCCCCAGGCCCTCAGCCAATGCTGCCAACAAGTCCAGCCCCAGCACATGAATGTCCACGTCATACTCCTCCGCTGCAGGGGCTGCCGCTGCCGCTCCAGGCGCCTGGGCCCCTCCCCCTGCTGCTGTCTGCTGCTGCTGCTGCTGCTGGCGGCATGCTTCTTGCGTCATGACCAGCTGCAGTGCAGATTGATACAAGGGCTGCGCAAGAGAGTCGAGTTGACGGCCCAGCAGGGGAGTCACCTGCGAAGATTGCCAACAGCTGCAGCCCAGTCATGTTCAGTGGCTGCACTGCAGTGCTCTGTGGCTGTCGTTGTGGCTGCGGCTCTTCAGCTGATGACTGCGAGTGGTAGCAGTGACGTCCTGAGCACTCTCAGCCTCTCACTCAGCCTCTCAATCCCTTTGGCCAGGTGTTGTCCTGGAGCATTGTGGCAGAGGTGCAAACATGGCACCCCCACCATCTGCCCCCTGGCCCTGCCCCTGCCACTGGCCCTGGCCCTGACCTTGACCCTGGCCCTGGCCCTGGCCCTGGCCCTGGCCCTGGCCCTGGCCCTGGCCCTGGCCCTGGCCCTGGCCCTGGCCCTGGCCCTGGCCCTGGCCCTGGCCCTGGCCCTGGCCCTGGCCCTGCCCCTGCCCCTGCCCCTGCCCCTGCCCCTGCCCCTGCCCCTGCCCCTGCCCCTGCCCCTGCCCCTATCCCTATCCCCCGCGCCCTGTCCTAGCCCTGCCCCTTGCCTCAGCCCCTGCACTTGCCGAGGTCAAGCACTCCAGGATGGGGATGAGGTCAGTGTCATGCGGCCCGAGGCCCGCCATGCGGTTACACAGCGGCAGCAGCACCGCCTGCAGCTGACTGCCGCCAGGCTGACTGGCAGAGGCCACCTGGCCAGCACCAAGGGCAGAGCAGCAGGCTGGACAACACACAGTGTGCACAGCAGGGTCAAGCAGCTCACGGCCCGGGCATGGGACACCAGGTGCAATGTGCATGCACAGCATCAGGGGTGATGCAGGCCATGACAGGGTTGGCAAAGGCCACATCGTGCGCTCAGCTTCACTCAGCAGCATTGCTTCCCTGCCCTTCCTGTCACAAGCCTTGCCAAGACTCCTCCTCCTCTCATCAGCTGCTGGTTCTATAGCAGTCATTGCTGCTTCTCTAGCAAAAACAATTCCCTGCCCTAACTGTTGCAGGCCCTGCTAAGGTTCCTCCCACTATGCCAAAGGGTCTGCTGCCCTGACCCTGCGCTGACCCTGCCAAAGGGCCGCCTCACATCCCCTCATACCTGGGATTCACACTCCCTGGCAGTCCCCTGTCCTGGGCCCTCCTGTGCAGGTCCTAGCTGCTCCTGGCCCCTGGCCCCCTGCCAGCAGCGGCTGCACCCGCAAGGCTGCACAAGGCTGCAGGGACCCACCTCCACGAGCTGAATGATGGCATCACATGCGCAGCGCAAGTTGCGGCGCCCGTACTGCGCCACAGCTGACCCCAGCACGCTGGAAATGCCCTGCATGGTGTACAAGGTGAGCCTGTGGCGTGGCATGGCATGGTGTGGCGTGGTGTGGCAAGGGGTCTGGCATACAGCTGCTGCTGCTGCTGCCTGTGACCTGCAGCTGCAAGGTGCTGGTGGTGGTGCGGCTGAGAGATTTCGCTGACTGACCTGCAGGTACGGCTGCAACACGGCTGTCGGGCCCTCCTTGCAGCTCTCACACAGCTGAGCCACTGCCCCGCACGCTGCCTCTTGAACAAACTTGTTGTGGTCCATGACTCGGTGCAGCAGCCCCTGGTCATGGGACATGGAAGGGAAGCTTCAATTGCCAAGGCAGTGGTGTAGTCAGCAGCAGGAGCTTTGGTGTCAGTGTCAGTGTCAGTGTCAGTGTCAAGGTCAGGGTCAGGGTCAGGGTCAGGGTCAGGGTCAGGGTCAGGGTCAGGGTCAGGGTCAGGGTCAGGGTCAAGGTCTAGGTCAAGGTCAGGGTCAGGGTCAGGGTCAGGGTCAGGGTCAGGGTCAGGGTCAGGGTCAGGGTCAGGGTCAGGGTCAGGGTCAAGGTCAAGGTCAAGGTCAGGGTCAGGGTCAGGGTCAGGGTCAGGGTCAGGGTCAGGGTCAGGGTCAAGGTCAGGGTCAGGGTCAGGGTCAGGGTCAGGGTCAGGGTCAGGGTCAGGGTCAGGGTCAGGGTCAGGGTCAGGGTCAGGGTCAGGGTCAGGGTCAGGGTCAGGGTCAGGGTCAGGGTCAGGGTCAGGGTCAGGGTCAGGGTCAGGGTCAGGGTCAGGGTCAGGGTCAGGGTCAGGGTCAGGGTCAGGGTCAAGGTCAGGGTCAGGGTCAGGGTCAGGGTCAGGGTCAGGGTCAGGGTCAGGGTCAGGGTCAGGGTCAGGGTCAGGGTCAGGGTCAGGGTCAGGGTCAAGGTCAAGGTCAGGGTCAGGGTCAGGGTCAGGGTCAGGGTCAGGGTCAGGGTCAGGGTCAGGGTCAGGGTCAGGGTCAGGGTCAGGGTCAGGGTCAGGGTCAGGGTCAGGGTCAGGGTCAGGGTCAGGGTCAGGGTCAGGGTCAGGGTCAGGGTCAGGGTCAGGGTCAGGGTCAGGGTCAGGGTCAGGGTCAGGGTCAGGGTCAGGGTCAGGGTCAGGGTCAGGGTCAGGGTCAGGGTCAGGGTCAGGGTCAGGGTCAGGGTCAGGGTCAGGGTCAGGGTCAGGGTCAGGGTCAGGGTCAGGGTCAGGGTCAGGGTCAGGGTCAGGGTCAGGGTCAGGGTCAGGGTCAGGGTCAGGGTCAGGGTCAGGGTCAGGGTCAGGGTCAGGGTCAGGGTCAGGGTCAGGGTCAGGGTCAGGGTCAGGGTCAGGGTCAGGGTCAGGGTCAGGGTCAGGGTCAGGGTCAGGGTCAGGGTCAGGGTCAGGGTCAGGGTCAGGGTCAGGGTCAGGGTCAGGGTCAGGGTCAGGGTCAGGGTCAGGGTCAGGGTCAGGGTCAGGGTCAGGGTCAGGGTCAGGGTCAGGGTCAGGGTCAGGGTCAGGGTCAGGGTCAGGGTCAGGGTCAGGGTCAGGGTCAGGGTCAGGGTCAGGGTCAGGGTCAGGGTCAGGGTCAGGGTCAGGGTCAGGGTCAGGGTCAGGGTCAGGGTCAGGGTCAGGGTCAGGGTCAGGGTCAGGGTCAGGGTCAGGGTCAGGGTCAGGGTCAGGGTCAGGGTCAGGGTCAGGGTCAGGGTCAGGGTCAGGGTCAGGGTCAGGGTCAGGGTCAGGGTCAGGGTCAGGGTCAGGGTCAGGGTCAGGGTCAGGGTCAGGGTCAGGGTCAGGGTCAGGGTCAGGGTCAGGGTCAGGGTCAGGGTCAGGGTCAGGGTCAGGGTCAGGGTCAGGGTCAGGGTCAGGGTCAGGGTCAGGGTCAGGGTCAGGGTCAGGGTCAGGGTCAGGGTCAGGGTCAGGGTCAGGGTCAGGGTCAGGGTCAGGGTCAGGGTCAGGGTCAGGGTCAGGGTCAGGGTCAGGGTCAGGGTCAGGGTCAGGGTCAGGGTCAGGGTCAGGGTCAGGGTCAGGGTCAGGGTCAGGGTCAGGGTCAGGGTCAGGGTCAGGGTCAGGGTCAGGGTCAGGGTCAGGGTCAGGGTCAGGGTCAGGGTCAGGGTCAGGGTCAGGGTCAGGGTCAGGGTCAGGGTCAGGGTCAGGGTCAGGGTCAGGGTCAGGGTCAGGGTCAGGGTCAGGGTCAGGGTCAGGGTCAGGGTCAGGGTCAGGGTCAGGGTCAGGGTCAGGGTCAGGGTCAGGGTCAGGGTCAGGGTCAGGGTCAGGGTCAGGGTCAGGGTCAGGGTCAGGGTCAGGGTCAGGGTCAGGGTCAGGGTCAGGGTCAGGTCAGGTCAGGGTCAGGGTCAGGGTCAGGGTCAGGGTCAGGGTCAGGGTCAGGGTCAGGGTCAGGGTCAGGGTCAGGGTCAGGGTCAGGGTCAGGGTCAGGGTCAGGGTCAGGGTCAGGGTCAGGGTCAGGGTCAGGGTCAGGGTCAGGGTCAGGGTCTAGGTCAGGGTCAGGGTCAGGGTCAGGGTCAGGGTCAGGGTCAGGGTCAGGGTCAGGGTCAGGGTCAGGGTCAGGGTCAGGGTCAGGGTCAGGGTCAGGGTCAGGGTCAAGGTCTAGGTCAGGGTCAGGGTCAGGGTCAGGGTCAGGGTCAGGGTCAGGGTCAGGGTCAAGGTCAGGGTCAGGGTCAGGGTCAGGGTCAGGGTCAGGGTCAGGGTCAGGGTCAAGGTCAAGGTCAGGGTCAGGGTCAGGGTCAGGGTCAGGGTCAGGGTCAGGGTCAGGGTCAGGGTCAGGGTCAGGGTCAGGGTCAGGGTCAGGGTCAGGGTCAAGGTCTAGGTCAAGGTCAGGGTCAGGGTCAGGGTCAGGGTCAGGGTCAGGGTCAGGGTCAAGGTCAGGGTCAGGGTCAGGGTCAGGGTCAGGGTCAGGGTCAGGGTCAGGGTCAGGGTCAGGGTCAGGGTCAGGGTCAGGGTCAGGGTCAGGGTCAGGGTCAGGGTCAGGGTCAGGGTCAGGGTCAGGGTCAGGGTCAGGGTCAGGGTCAGGGTCAGGGTCAGGGTCAGGGTCAGGGTCAGGGTCAGGGTCAGGGTCAGGGTCAGGGTCAGGGTCAAGGTCAGGGTCAGGGTCAGGGTCAGGGTCAGGGTCAGGGTCAGGGTCAGGGTCAGGGTCAGGGTCAGGGTCAGGGTCAGGGTCAGGGTCAGGGTCAGGGTCAGGGTCAGGGTCAGGGTCAGGGTCAGGGTCAGGGTCAGGGTCAGGGTCAGGGTCAGGGTCAGGGTCAGGGTCAGGGTCAGGGTCAGGGTCAGGGTCAGGGTCAGGGTCAGGGTCAGGGTCAGGGTCAGGGTCAGGGTCAGGGTCAGGGTCAGGGTCAGGGTCAGGGTCAGGGTCAGGGTCAGGGTCAGGGTCAGGGTCAGGGTCAGGGTCAGGGTCAGGGTCAGGGTCAGGGTCAGGGTCAGGGTCAGGGTCAGGGTCAGGGTCAGGGTCAGGGTCAGGGTCAGGGTCAGGGTCAGGGTCAGGGTCAGGGTCAGGGTCAGGGTCAGGGTCAGGGTCAGGGTCAGGGTCAGGGTCAGGGTCAGGGTCAGGGTCAGGGTCAGGGTCAGGGTCAGGGTCAGGGTCAGGGTCAGGGTCAGGGTCAGGGTCAGGGTCAGGGTCAGGGTCAGGGTCAGGGTCAGGGTCAGGGTCAGGGTCAGGGTCAGGGTCAGGGTCAGGGTCAGGGTCAGGGTCAGGGTCAGGGTCAGGGTCAGGGTCAGGGTCAGGGTCAGGGTCAGGGTCAGGGTCAGGGTCAGGGTCAGGGTCAGGGTCAGGGTCAGGGTCAGGGTCAGGGTCAGGGTCAGGGTCAGGGTCAGGGTCAGGGTCAGGGTCAGGGTCAGGGTCAGGGTCAGGGTCAGGGTCAGGGTCAGGGTCAGGGTCAGGGTCAGGGTCAGGGTCAGGGTCAGGGTCAGGGTCAGGGTCAGGGTCAGGGTCAGGCTCAGGCTCACCTCCACCACTTGGGTTAGCTGAGCAGCCTCAGGAGTTTGGGAGGAGGCATTGCTTGCCCCGCTGGCTGCCCCCGCAGCCTGCACCCCTGCACAATCCAGTTAAAATTTGGTCAGAATAGACAGTTGACGGGCTAACCTGCTGTGTGCCCTGCCCCTACAGACCTACCGCCCCAGCCGCCCCTACCCCATCCGGGGTCCTGCCTCCTGTGGTTTTGTGGCCTTGACTGCCCGCCTGCCCCGCGCCCACCTGCCAGCATCCAAGCGGAGTAGCGCGACAGGGCCCAGCAGGTGATGATGCGCACCATGGGCCGCGGGTCGCCCAACTTAGGCAGCAGCATGGTGACCATACCGGGTAGGTGCGGGCGCAGGCCCTGGTGGCACCCCTGAGCCACTGCAGCCAGGGTCCACAGCCAGGGCCAAGGCTCCAGGGGTAGGGGCGCAGGGGCAGGCGCAGGCGCAGGGGCAGGGGCAGGGGCAGGGGCAGGGGCAGGGGCAGGGGCAGGGGCAGGGGCAGGGGCAGGGGCAGGGGCAGGGGCAGGGGCAGGGGCAGGGGCAGGGGCAGGGGCAGGGGCAGGGGCAGGGGCAGGGGCAGGGGCAGGGGCAGGGGCAGGGGCAGGGGCAGGGGCAGGGGCAGGGGCAGGGGCAGGGGCAGGGGCAGGGGCAGGGGCAGGGGCAGGGGCAGGGGCAGGGGCAGGGGCAGGGGCAGGGGCAGGGGCAGGATCTTCTCAACCACTTGCCTCAAACCAGCCTGCCTGCCTGCCTGCCATCATCTGACCTGCCCCCAGAGCCAAGATGGCGGACTCTCTTGCTCGCCAGTCGTCACATGCCAGCCGCTGCTCCACTATGGGCAGCAGCACCGGCAGCAGCGCGTCGCCATACACATTTGACAGGTGGTCCAGCCCCGCCGCGCTGCACTTGCGCAGTGTCCAGCTGTTGGTGACCTAAACCAGGGTCAGGCAGGTTGAAGTTCAGGCAGGTCAAGCCAGCAATCCCCTACAGCGCTGGCCACAGCATGAAGGCCACAGGAATTGAGCAGCCACAGCGACAGGCTCTGCGTCCGCCGCTACACACTGCCTCACCTTCCTCACTCGCCTCCCTTTCCCTCTGGGTTTGCGGGACAACACCGCAGTCACCCATCCCTCACAGCCCTCCTTGCCAACTTCTTCTGACGCGTGAGTGAGTGTTCGAGTGATTGAGGGGAGGGGCTGTTGCGCCTTACCTCATCGTCGTCATCGTCCTCCTCCTCCTCGCCCTCAACCAGGCCCGGCCCCTGCTGGCCCTCCCCCTGGGCTCGGGCCTGCTTGTGGTGTTGTGGCCGCAGCTCACTGGCTCGGTCCTGCCGGCCAGCCGCCCCTGCCGCCTCCTCCTCCTCGGCCTCCACCACCACCTCGTCACTGGCCTCAAACACCTACAGCCAGGCAGCAGCCAGCGGCAGCAACCGGCGGTGCTGCTGTCTGCTACTTGCTGCTGCTGCTGCTGCTGCTGATGATGATGATGATGATGCCCTGCACGACTTACACACTTTCTACATCCCTGAGCCAGGTTGGCTGCCCGCCACAGGCCTCTGCCAGGACCTCTGCCAGAACCGGGCCCTCCCCAACACCCCACGGCCCACATGCCATCACCGGCGTCCACTGCCCTAGTGCCCACTGCCAAGCTAGCCTCTGTCGCCGCCAACTGCCCTGCCGCGTCGTTGTGTCCCCCAGCCCCCCTCACCATGTTCTTCATCAGCAGTGGCACCAGGCGGGTCAGGTAGGGCTGGAGCACCTCAGGCCCCAGCTGGGCTTCACAGAAGGCGATCCAGAACTCACAGCTCTGTGGCCATCAGACAAAAACAGTACAGAACTCAGCAGCACAGCACAGCCAGGCATCGTTTAAGCTCTCACCCACACTCTCTCTCTCTCTCTCCACTTCCCCGACACACACCTCTCTTCTCCCACCTCCTCCTCCTTTCCTGGCCCGCTCCCCCCTCCTTCCCATCCCTGGTTGGCCTGCGCCCCTACCCTGCGTACGTATAGTATAATGTCGGAGGCCAAGCTGTTACGGGAAAATAACGACCGAGACCTCGTCGAAAGTTGCAGTAAACGACGAGGCGTAGCCGAGTCGTTTACGCAGCTTGAGACGAGGCCGAGGTTGTTATTTGAACGTGAACAGCACGGGCCGAGACATTATACAGTATCCCTTTACATTACGGGTTGGTTCCGGGCTAGTACATCTACACGATAAGCGAGCAGCATCGAAGCGTATGCGACGCTCAGCTTTGTCGACGGCCCCTGCGCTTTTTCAGTAAAAATAGCGGTTACGCAGCGGTTACAGTAAAACTTCAGCACTTTTTCAGTAAAAACAGCGGTTAAGCAGCGGTTAGAGTAAATGTTCTGCACTTTTCCAGTAAAAACAGCGGTTACACAGCGGTTACAGTAAAACTCCGCGAAAGCCACGCTGTCTCCGGCATCCTACAGCCACGCACACAGCCTGCTCACCGATATGGCGAGCAGCGCAACCTCTTTGGGGCGCGAGGTCGAAGAGGTCTCGGAGCTGTTTTTTACGGGAAAATAAAAAGTCTTACTTTCCCCGTAATGTAAAGGGATCTCCTTCATATTGCCCTCCTTTCCCCGCCACCATCACCGTCCCGTCCAGCTACCTCGTCACGTCCAGCCACCTCTCCCCATCACGCCACCCTTGCTCCCCCTACTGCCTGGCCCCTTGCCCTGCCCGCCACTAGCTGCCTGCTCCCCTCCCTACTCACCTCCAGTGCCACTGAAGCATCAGGCATCTCATTGGAGGCCAGCATGTACTCAATGACCTGGACAGCAGCAGCAGCAGCACCAGGCGTGGTAGCGGCAGCAGCAACATCAGCAGCAACGGCAGCAGCAGCAGCAGCAGCAGCAGCAGCAGCAGCAGCAACACCAGCAGCAGCAGCAGCAGCAGCAGCAACACCAGCAGCAGCAGCAGCAGCAGCAGCAGCAGCAGCAGCGGGCGTGGCAGGTAGCATTGTGTGTAAAAGGTCAAGGTTAGGCGCTGAAAGGTTCAGGAGAGTTGGGTGCATCAAGGCGTCCACACCTGACCTGGCCTGGCTGCAATCAAGTCCTCTGGCTGTGCACAGCAACAGCTTACCAGCAGCAGCAGCAGCAGCACCAGCAGCAAGCAGCAGCAACTTGGCTCAGTATAAGGTCAGCAGCCCGGCACTCCCTTTCACAATTCCTGTCTTGTCTACGGAGTGCGGCCTAACCCAGGCTGCCCTACCTGCACCATCAAGGGCTGGCCTCCTGCCCTGGGGCTACGCCCAGCCCATACCATATTCAGATATAGAGGGGAGGAGGCAAGAAGGAGGCAGCAGCCGACCCAAGGCCAGTCTAATCAAGAAGGCGGCATCCAGCTCAAGGCCAGGCCCAGCCCATCACAGTCTCAACCTGCTAGACAGGATCCACTCTTTCTTCCACCACGTCCTCTTAGCTCTAAATCTTCCACCTGTCCACATGGTCCAGGCTTTATAACCCTCTTCCGCTGCCTGCACAAGGCTCCCTAGTAGCCATCACCCAGCGGCTCCAGCACAGCTGCTGCCCACCTGGCACCTGCCCAGGCCTTGACTGGACTGCCTGCCCGCTGGCTGCCCTACCTGCGCCATGAAGGGCTGCAGCTTGTCCGGCTGGACGGTGAGGAGGGCCACCAGGCCGCGGCACACCTCCGCACGCACGGCTGAGCTGCTGTCATGCGCCAGCCCAAACAACCCGTGGACGTACCTACACAAGCGCGGGGCAGGGCCTCGGGGCCAGGGGGTGGGGGTAGACTAGGGGCATGGGGTCCATCGCTCAGGCAGAGCTGCTTTAGCCAAACTTTGGCCAGGGGTCAAGGAAGGCAGGGAGGTGGTACCTAGCATGTAGGGATGCTGGCCATGTACCTGGTGACACACCTGGTGTGACTCTTGCCCCTGTCCCTGCCCTTGTCCCTGTCCCTGTCCCTGCCGCCTCATGCCCCTCATACACCCTCTGCCCCTGCTGCCCTGGCCCTTCCATCCCTTCAGCTGCCACAGGGAGGCGCATGTCCCTTCATCCCACTGTCACAGGGGGCTGGGTGTCGCTTGACGCCATGCCTTCATCACACCTGTCTGAATTGTTAGCGATGCCCAGAGGCTGGTCCCTGGCCATGAGGTTGAGGCAGGCGCAGGCCTGGCAGCGCACGTCAGCGCTGCTGTGCTGCAGCAGCTGCAGGAGGGGCGGGACCAGCACACACGAGACGGTGGTGGCGGTGGAGGGGCCGCCAGGGCCTTGGGCTAAGGTGACATCCATCTGTACAGGGGACTCCTCCACGATCTGCAGGTACGGGGGCAGGCACACCACATGATAGCACACAGCAATCGGAGCATGTCTGGCTGTGGGATGCTCTGTGTGGGGCGGGGGGCAGGGCAGGGGCAGGGGCAGGGGCAGGGCAGGGGCAGGGGCAGGGGCAGGGGCAGGGGCAGGGGCAGGGGCAGGGGCAGGGGCAGGGGCAGGGGCAGGGGCAGGGGCAGGGGGCAGGGAGGCATCAGCGCTGGGCTGGGAGGGGGACATCCACCCCTGAGCAGCTGCAGCGCTGCAGGCTGTGCCTCGTGGATCTGTGCTGCCCTGGTGCTCATCCGGGCCATTCCTTAAGGCTGACTTAAAGGTGCAGAGGCTGCCTGCATTGCTGCCTGCTGCTATGGCTGCTGACCCTCGCCGCGCTTTTCTGGCCCTGGCGTTGTGCATGTGGCATCTTCCCTTGGCTGCTTGGCCATGCGGCAGGCCTCGTCTGACAGCTGTGGCCCATGCGCAGGTTGTCGGCAGCTGAGGGTGTGTGCAGAGAGACAGCACAGCTCTTCATAAAGGACTGCACACGGCCCTCCTTGGGCCAGAGGTGTCATGGCCCAGCAGCCTTGAGGGCGAGCGCCTGTTCATCAGGGGTCTACAGTATCAGGAGCCAGGGGCGTCAAGGCCCAGCAGCCTGCTGACCCAGCCACCCCTGCCACCCCTGCCATGTGGCCCAGCAGCCCAGGGACTCAGTGGCTCAGAGCCCTGAGGCATAGGTAGGGGCAAGCTGGGGCACCAGCTGGGGCTGCCCGCAGCCTCCTGCGCCTTGGGCCAGGTCCTTGGCCATGCTGCCACAGCCTCCCACTCCTGGTACCCAGCAGTGCCTGCCCTTGCCGGGCTGCGGCTCGCCCTGACTGCCCCTGGCACCAATCCATGAGGGGCAGAGCACAGCGCTGCAGGCCCAGCGCACGGCAGCTCAGGCGCTGACAGCTGAGGCAGCAGCTGACCCTGGCCTCGGCCTATGTGCCCTGCACCTGTGCCCACGAGCCCTGGACGCCTGGATGACACAAGGACACCCTGGGCTCCTGCCTGCCTGCAAGCAGCCTGCTGTGCTTGCCAGCATACAGTGGCCTGCCCGTCTGCCCTACCTTGTACAGGGTGTCCAGGCCCCCTGTGATGGCATGCAGGTCGCTGGAGCTGAGGCAGGCCTGCATGGCTTGCACCATCTGGGGCCAGGTGGCAAAGCCGGCGTGCACAACCACCACGCTGATGCAGGTGCCAGCTGTCTGGCGGATGGATTTCTCGGGATGAGCAACCAGTTGCAGCAGCACATCCTGCGCAGCAGGCACAGGTAAGGATGCAAGCTAGGAAGAGTCTGGGAGCATTGCACAGTGTGGCGGGTGCGCCTGTCACCTTGAGGTACTGCCTTTGCGAATCGGTCGTGGTCACAAAATGGTGCTTGAGGTCATTCTTAAGGTAAAGGCCAGCAGCTTGCCGAACCTGCGGGCGGCGATGACTTCATTGCTACAGTCTATAATGAACATATGCCTATGATTGACCCACGTCAATGGGCACTTGGTCGCCTTGTGCGAAGATGAAGGCCAGGTAATTATCGAAGTCGGGGTATGCTCGGTATTCATCTAACTGTTTCAAAATCTGCGCAGCACGAGACCCAGCTTAGAAGAAGAAAGATCTGATCCGCCACAGTAATACATACCTGCGCCTGGTTCAAGCCCTGCTGCAGGTCTCTGAAGAGGTTGCACAGCTGAAGGACACCAGCCTCCTGTGGCGCCCATCCGGTCACAGATGCCATCAGTAACTCACGCGGACAATTCACCGCGCTGGCATGCCATAAGCGCACGCATCGTGCCGCATTTGCGAGCTAGCCTCTATTCGCATGTGAAGTTTGAAAACTGCCATGGTGAATCCATGTACCCCTCACTGGGGGGCCCCCACCAGACAACAGCAATAACAGCATGCTTACAAGTCCCTTGTCGCCCACCCCCTACTGGAACGGGGCACCTCCTCGGGGATCGCCTTGCATCGCGTCAGGGGAGGGTCTACAGAGCGGAGCCTGAGACTCTTAGCAGTGTGACCGTCTGAGGAGCCCCCCACGCCAAACCCCATGGCAACCGCCACCTCCCTCGCACCTGCCCGCGCCCCTTCACCATGCTCCCCATGGTGGGGGTGCGGGCCAGGCATTTCGTCATTGATGACAGAGTGCTGCATGGGGTGCTGACTGACCTGGGCATGACCACCCTCACAAGGGCCCAGCTTCAGGCAGACAGCCTGCCCCATTGGCAGAAGTTCATCCAGTACAGCCAGCTCCAAAACAGCGGGTGGGACTTTGCGCGCAGGGTAGAGACTGATGGGGTCTGCGTCAGTGTGCACTTCGTGCGCAACCAGGTAGTCAAGGAGCCAGTGGAGCCGCCTTGCATAGGGCGTGAGCTCACAGCCACCAGTGACTTCAGCGCAGCCACCCACATAGCAGTTGGGGTGGACCCAGGCGTCACACAGGCCATCAAGGCAGCGCATGCAATGCGGGACCTAGTCACAGGTCAGGTGGTGAGGCAGTGGGAGTGGGAACTGAGCAAGGGGCAGCTGAAGCATGACAGCGGGCTTACCAAAGCCAAGCAGGACACAGCCCGCTGGTCAACTGCCATCCAGCCACAGCTGCAGCAGCTGGCAGCTGCCACCCCAGCTGGCACAACCATGGACAGTCTCCAGGCCCACATCCTGGCCCTAAAGGCCTCCTGGGACGCACTGTGGGAGGAGTACCTCAAGCCACGCTGGCGCAGGCAACGGTTGGGGCTGCACCATGCCCAGGATCGTGTCATTGAGGCCTTCTGCAAGAAGGTATGACCTGACCTGACCTGACCTGACCTGACCTGACCTGACCTGACCTGACCTGACCTGACCTGACCTGACCTGACCTGACCTGACCTGACCTGACCTGACCTGACCTGACCTGACCTGACCTGACCTGACCTGACCTGACCTGACCTGACCTGACCTGACCTGACCTGACCTGACCTGACCTGACCTGACCTGACCTGACCTGACCTGACCTGACCTGACCTGACCTGACCTGACCTGACCTGACCTGACCTGACCTGACCTGACCTGACCTGACCTGACCTGACCTGACCTGACCTGACCTGACCTGACCTGACCTGACCTGACCTGACCTGACCTGACCTGACCTGACCTGACCTGACCTGACCTGACCTGACCTGACCTGACCTGACCTGACCTGACCTGACCTGACCTGACCTGACCTGACCTGACCTGACCTGACCTGACCTGACCTGACCTGACCTGACCTGACCTGACCTGACCTGACCTGACCTGACCTGACCTGCAGGTGGTGAATGGGATGAAGTGGGTGTCACGCCAGCACTACCACCAGGAGAGGGGAGTTGCGGTGTACCTGGGAGCGGGCTGCTTCAGCCAGGGAGGGTGGAAGGCCAATGCGGTGCGGGAGGGGTTTCGCAGGGTGGTGGAGCAGCCCAGCAGGCCCAGCACAGATCCCAGGCCTGACAGGCTGGTGATTGTGGATGAGTTCCGCACCACCCGTGTCAGCTCCTCTGTGCATGCCCGCCAGCCTTGTGAGCTGCACCTGCCAGATGACCGGCCTAGGCCCGAAGACTGGGTACCCCCAGCAGGCCAGGTCAACCAGCGGCTGTTGCGCCCAGCATGGAGCCTGCGGCATTCTAAGGATGTGCGGGGCCTTAAGTGGTGCCATGAGGTGCCGCCCAACCCCCCTCCCCCTCCCCCAGCTCATCACCCGCCTGCCCAGGGCCCCCCTGCCCCTGCCCCTGCCCAGGACCCCCCTGCCCCTGCCCAGGACCCCCCCCCTGCCCCTGCCCAGGACCCCCCTCCCCCTGCCCAGGCCCCCCCTCCCCTCCCCCCAGCCCAGGCCCCACCCCCTCCCCCTGCCCAGCCCCTCCCTGCTGCACCTGGCCCAGTGCCACGACCCCAGGCCCCTTCATGGGGCAGGTGGCTGGACCGGGACACCAACCCCTGCCTCAATTTCCAGCGCATTGGGGAGAGCAAGCAGCGCCCCCTGGAGCTGTGCAGCTGGAAGGACCTGGAGGCTCTGCCCCCCGTTGGCAAGGAGTACCAGCAGGGCTACAAGCGGGTCAATGACCGGTTGCCCAAGGCCAGGCAGAGGCTGCACCGGGCTGCAGAATACCGCCGAGGCATAGATGGCCGGGCCCGCAACAACAATGCACAGGGTCTGGTAGTTTGAGCAGGCTGTTAGCCTTACAAAGCATAATGCTGTTAGTTTTGATGAGGAGCCCAGTGGTCAAGGGGGATTAGCCCCTTGAACGAGTGCCACCGGAGTGGGGTTTGCAGTCATCAAGGGTGCGACCGAGGATGCTACAACATGCTTGTAGTAGCTGAGTGAGATTACCCACAGGCCGACATGTTGTTCCTTGTTGAATGAGTTTTGTTGGTCTGAGACTCTTAGCATGTACACAACGACATGTAGGGACACAACCTGCCATAGTGCCTGTCAACGGTGGGTGGCTAGCTTCAAGAATGCACCCCTAACTCAGTTGACCCTCCTCCTCGAACCTGGCACGCAGCCCGTGGCAGCTGCCTGACCCATGTCGCCTTCAGCGTGCGTCTGCCCGCGTCTGTGCACTCGACGCCCTGTCGTGTCCCGGCAGTTCCAGCAGCGAGCAGTTGATCTGGTGCCTGACATTGTCAGTGACAAACCTGCTGCCATGCGCCTAGCAGCTCATGCCGAAGCTGCACTAAACTGAGTGTAGATGACAGCGCGGATGCGCTGCATCAAATCCTCGTGCTGCTCGGACATCGCGCCCTCCAAAATCAAGTGACCCTTGCCGGTGGTGGACGCGGCGTCGTCCAGGGTATGGTAACGTGTGACCCCCGGAGCCAAGCCCCGGGCCCCGCTCAAGGCCGACGCGTACACGGATGCTTTGCTGATAATGACTGGACCGCACGAAAGCGCACCGGGTCCAAGCCATGCGGATTGAATGCCTGCGCACCAACATGCACCGAACATGCGGACACGTCATGCGCAGAGAACCCGTTGCCCAACCCGTACCCACATGGCCAGGGCATGCAAGGCAGGTGGAGCACCGAGCATACCCCAAGCAGGGGGAAAGAGGAGCTTAACTGTATTGCATTGGTGGAGCTGTCAGCTGGTAAAGCAGCCCACCCTGGCACATGGGAGCTGGGTCAGAACCCACCGGAGTCTGCTAGGGCCTTCTTGACCGACGACAGCATGATGCCCTCAGCCCCTTGCGCGAAGAACACATCCCCTACCCACTGCTGCTCCTCTGGCACCCCGCTGCTGCGGCCCTGCCTGGCCCCAGACTCCTCGTCCTCCTCCATTGCGGGAGGCGGGGCGGGTACCAGCTGCTGCAGGCCAGACTGCAAGTAGACACAGGACACTGGCATCTTGTAGGTGCGTGAAACATACCGGTGGCGGTATGTTGCAACACCGACACTGTGTACGTGGACACAGTGACGTTGGACAAGCTGCCGGACAACAAGTCAGCAAGCCACCTGCCAACCGGTCAGTGGGTGAAGGTGGTCTTTGCAATATGCGCAAGGCATACAACAGGACTTTCTCTAGCCCTTGTGTAACACAGCAGGCGGTGACACTGAGCCACTCACGTCCATGTCACGCGCCCGAAGGTGCGATGTCGCGAACTACGATAGTATGAGGAGTGACGGTGGTCGCAAGAAAGCGGCCCGGTTTAGCCGCAACCCAGGTGCAGATCCGCGCTAGGGCCACCCTCCCCGCTGCATCGGAGCATTTGGTCACTCACAAAGTGTGGCCCGGGCGGGGCGACCACGGCGTCCATGAGCGACACTGCGTAGTTCGAGGCGGCGAGACGGCGGGGGCCGGACAGCGCGTGCAGCGCGTCCGACACCACCAGGCTCGCGCTGGGCGGCACCGACGCGTCGGCTTCCTCACAACACTCTGCGCTAACGCAATTCACATACACGCACACGTACTGGCGCACACACCCGACGCACACACTTCAGTTCGGCTCGGTTGCGAATCAAGACGGCTGCTTCATTCGCGAGCTCCGCCCCTCCTAATCCCTCGATTGACCTCCCCGTCTTGCTGCCAGCACCTTCTGTTTGCCACCGCTTTGCTCACCTGGCACCAGCAGCTTGCAGCCCAGGCTGGTGAGCTCCTTGCCCAAGTGTAGCAGCAGCTCTGCCCGTGCCAGAGGGGTTCCACGCAGCAGCAGCAGGGAGCGCGGCGCCACGTCACACAGCACCTTGCGCACGATACGGGCATCTGCTCGGCCCTCATAGTTGAAGTACCTGAATGTGGGTGGGGGTGGGGGTGGGGGTGAGGGTGAGGGTGAGGGCGAGGGCGAGGGCGAGGGCGAGGGCGAGGGCGAGGGCGAGGGCGAGGGCGAGGGCGAGGGCGAGGGCGAGGGCGAGGGCGAGGGCGAGGGCGAGGGCGAGGGCGAGGGCGAGGGCGGGGGCGGGGGCGAGGGCGAGGGCGAGGGCGAGGGCGAGGGCGAGGGCGAGGGCGAGGGCGAGGGCGAGGGCGAGGGCGAGGGCGAGGGCGAGGGCGAGGGCGAGGGCGAGGGCGAGGGCGAGGGCGAGGGCGAGGGCGAGGGCGAGGGCGAGGGCGAGGGCGAGGGCGAGGGCGAGGGCGAGGGCGAGGGCGAGGGCGAGGGCGAGGGCGAGGGCGAGGGCGAGGGCGAGGGCGAGGGCGAGGGCGAGGGCGAGGGCGAGGGCGAGGGCGAGGGCGAGGGCGAGGGCGAGGGCGAGGGCGAGGGCGAGGGCGAGGGCGAGGGCGAGGGCGAGGGCGAGGGCGAGGGCGAGGGCGAGGGCGAGGGCGAGGGCGAGGGCGAGGGCGAGGGCGAGGGCGAGGGCGAGGGCGAGGGCGAGGGCGAGGGCGAGGGCGAGGGCGAGGGCGAGGGCGAGGGCGAGGGCGAGGGCGAGGGCGAGGGCGAGGGCGAGGGCGAGGGCGAGGGCGAGGGCGAGGGCGAGGGCGAGGGCGAGGGCGAGGGCGAGGGTGAGGGTGAGGGCGAGGGCGAGCGTGAGGGCGAGCGTGAGGGCGAGGCCCCCCCCAAGCATTAATCGCCAGCCTGCGCCGCACCTGACAGCAGCGCACACCTCCACCTCCACCTTCTCACACACTAGCTTGGTTGGGCGATCGTCCTGTGCCCCCTCCTCCTCCTCCTCCTCCCCCTGCGCCTCAGCCGGCGCCTCCTGCTCTCTCTCCGCCTGGAGGCCGTCTTCCTCCTTCTCGTCCACCTCCATGCCCTCGGCCTGTGGGCTCAGGGTCAGAGCACACACAGCGGGGCAGCGCAGCTCACCGCTCGAGGCCAGCCCTGCTCAGTCAACACTTCCCAGTGACAGGGTAAGCCAGCCCACCCCCACCCCCAGCCCTGCCCAGCCTACCAGCAGAGCTTGGCAGTGCAGGTCAACACTGCTCAACGGCTGGTTGACAGCTCCGCCCAGGCCCCTCACCTTCACGTCACCTTTCACCCGGGCCATGTGCCCACGGTGGCCCCCCCGCTGCTGCCGCCCCTCCAGCCCCCCCCGCAGCGTCAGGCGCCCAGCCAAGCCGCCATGCAGCCCAGGGATGAAGCCCAGCAGGCCCCCTGTGGCCCGCTGCGCCGCCTTGAGGCCCTCCAGGTCGGGCAGCACGCCGTACTCGTCCCACTGCTCGCCCAGCAACGCCTCGGCCTCATCAGGAAACATGGGGTAGGCGGAGCCCTGCAGGGGGGAGGGCAGGCAGCAGCTCAAGGGGGGGCCGGAGGCGGGGAGAAGGGAGGTGTGGCGGTGGGGAGGGATGGGGAGGAAAGGTGTGACGAAGGTGTGACGGCCTCAGTGAACCAGCCACCCCCTGTTGGTACCCTAGGGGGCGCTGTGGCTGAGCTCAAGCACAGCAACCAGCGCATACCCCTGCCCAGCCTGAGTACAGCATCCAGCCACGGCCACACAGGGCTGACCTCCACGCTGTTTGTGTCTTTAATGTGACTTCCGCTCAATGGCTTAGTGCTTTACTGTGTTGTCCGGTGAAGCGCTGCTTCTCAGCGAGGGACTCTTTCTCCTTCAGCCTGCCCCATTTGAGGCCTGACCAGGACCCTGTGCAGCCCTCACACTGCCAGGCTCAACCACACCCACCCTCCACTTCCCCAACCCTTGCCCATTGCTGGCATTCCTGACCTTCCCCCAAGCCCAGCCAGACGTCCTCACAGGGCTGCGTGTTGCCAGGCGCCGGCCCTGACCGCCCATTGAGTGGCTGGCCTGATCCTGTCAGCAGGCTGTTATGTGGGTCTGTAATCGTAATCTCGATGCGCATCCCTACCATCTCGCGAGCACCTATTGCAACGCAACACAGACGGAGTCCCAGCACCCACCGTGGGCGGCACAAAGCCGTCCAGCAGCACCTCCGCCAGGGCCAGGGGGCCGCCCCCACTGCTGGCAGCACCCAGGAGGGCCTGGGGGGGGAGCCCTCCAGGCGGCGCTACCTAGGTGCCACAGGCAGGGCCAGAGCAGCAGGCTGCTCGCAGGGGGTGTGGGCAGGCGGGCGGGTGGGGGGGTGGGGGGGTTGGTGGGAGGGCAGCCGGGTCATGATAGAGCAGAGCAGCGGCAGCACGCCTTAGCAAAGCTTATGGCTGCCCCAGTCATCGCATGCAGGCTGCTGGGTCCACCGCTAGGCAGTCAGCCCACCTGCTGGTCTTGCTCCCCCGGTTGCGCCTGCTGCAGCTGCTGCATCCACAGCCCACTGCCAGCGTCCTTGACCAGGGTGCTGATGTGGGGCGTGGAGGCCCTGAGGGGCAGCAGCCCGGGGCCTTGCTGCAGCAGGCCTGAGGGCAGGCGGCCAGGGGGAGGAGGCTGAGGGGGACATAGGGATTGAAAGTTGGGGGCCAGGGTCAGGGTCAGGGCCAGAGTGAGGGGGTACGGGGCAAGTGGAATGATGGGGGACAAGGGGCCAAGATCAGGGCCGGGGCCAGGGTCAGGGTCAGCGCCAGTCCTGTCAGTCAGTCCAGCTCTGGTTCTCCGTGTTCACAGCCTGTGCCCAGTCTCAGGCTCAGGGCAGTGTGGCCAGAGCAGCGCAGCAGTCCACCCACCCGAGCCTCCTGCCCCCGGCAGCCGTACCGGCACATCCAGAGCGCCAAGCCCTGGCAGCGGCCCCCCCTCCCCCTCCTGCCGCCCGCGCTGCCCCTGCGCCCGTGCTGCCAGCCCAGCCAGCTCCACTGCCGCCCTGCCCTGCTCCCACGCCTCGAGCTCCTCGCCCTCCAGCGGTATGCGGCGGGAGGTCAGCAGGCTGAGCCGCAGGGGGGGCTGACCCGGGCGGGGGCTGTGGCGCAGCAACTGGTCACCGAGGGTGCCGCCCTGCAGGGGGAGGGAGGCTGGCTGCTGGGTCAGGGTGCCAATGGTGGGTTTACACCATGGTTACAGTCAGGCTGGGAGGTGGGAGGGCCAGCCAGGAAGGCTGGGCGGCTGGTCTTCAGAGGGGGATGGCGGCTGGGGTGTAAGGGGTGTAAGGGGTGCCAGGGGTGCCAGTGGGGTGGCAGTACCGGGCAGTAAGCGGCCACCAGGCAGTCAGCCCCCAGGCCTTGGGGCGTCAGAGGGGGATGGCGACTGGGGTGCCAGGGGTGCTGCCAGGGGTGCTGCTGGACGCCTAAGGCAGTACCGGGGGATACGCTGGTTCTGGGCCTAAGCTCTGGGTGGTGATGGAGGCGGTGGTGGCGGCGTGTCGTGACATGATTGAGGTGACATGATTGAGGGGGGGTGCCAGGGGGGTGCCAGGGGGTGCCAGGGGGGTGCCAGGGGGGTGCCAGGGGGGTGCCAGGGGGGCTGCCGGGCCCAAGGACATGATTGAGGTATGTGGGACAGTGGTGTGCGGCATAGGGGGGCCAGCAGGCAGGAGGCAGCTGGCAGCAGGCAGGGGCCAGGGGCGGCACTCACGGGGGGGCGCTGCACGAAGCACACGGTGTTGGAGGGCCCGCCCAGCCATTGCAGCAGCAGCTCACGCGCAGCGCCCAGCTCCAGACTGGGGAAGCTGGCCAGAACCACCTGGGGGGCGCCGGGGACGAGGGGGGACAACAGGGGCTGGGGAGGGGTGGGGGCAAGGGGGGAGGGGGGAAGGGCCTCACCGCCAGGAACACATGGGAAGAACATGGGCACAAACACCCCTACCCCTACTCCTACCCCAACCTGCCGCTGCACCTGCCCCTATCTGCCGCTGCACCTGCCCCTACATGCCCCTACATGCCCCTACATGCCCCTACATGCCCCTGCTCCTCCGCCCGCCGGGCTTGGGGCCCCACCTTGGGTCCTGACTGCAGCTGCGCTAGGTGGCTGGGGCTGGGCAGCAGCTTGAGGCAGCGGAAGTTGAACGGGTTGTTGCGGTGCATCTCAAATGCCTGCGCCAGTGGAGCGGGCCAGGACAGCAGCCGGCAGCTGGAAATAGCAGCAGGGCATGGCACAGGGAGGTGGACTTGTCAACCCGCCCGCCCACCCACTTTTCCCTCCCCGGCCCTGACCCTGCCTGCCCAGCCCTTGTATGGCGGAGGTGGAAGGCAGCAGTGAGAACAGCCCGGCTCAAACCTCACCATGTCGTCCCTCAGTTTGTCAATGCCACTGAAAGGATGCTGCAGGGTGTCCCCCCTGAGGGTGTCAGTGCCAGGTGATGCTGCCACAGCTGCTGCCAGGTAAAGATGCTGCTACCGCTCTTGCTGCCGCTGCTCCTCGTGTTGCTTCTGCTGTTGCTGCTGCTGCTCCTCGTGCTGCTTCTGCTGCTGCTGCTGCTGCTCCTCGTGCTGCTTCTGCTGCTGCTGCTGCTGCTGCTGCTGCTGCTGCTGTTGCTGCTGCAGTAGTGCAGAACCAGCAGCCAGGTGCCCGCCCTGCCCACCTTGCCCACGCTGTCAGCCATCCACTCCAGCTGCGACTGGGCCGCATCAGCCACTGCCCGGCAGGTCTCTGACACCCACACCAGGGGGTACACACGGTCATACCTGCATGCATGCATGCCCATGCAAGTGTGCCTCCATGCATGCATGGCGGAACATGGTCATACAATATGCATGCGACTCAGCATGCCAGGGGGAGGGGGGAGGCAAGCTCAAGGTTGGGGGCCGTGGTGGGGTGGGGTTGGGGTCAGTGGTGGGGTGGCGGCAGTGGTGGGGTGGGTGGGGGGCCCTGCTCACTTTTCCCTCGCCCAGAACTCATCCAGCAGCAGCGCCAGCTCCAGGGCACGGCCCGCACAGTCCGTTGGCAGCAGCACGCTGCCGTCAGCCCCCCGCAGGGTCGCCAGCACGCAGTCTGCACCCCGCCACCACACAGCACCCGCCTGGGGGGATCACCCCAGGAGCCTTGCTGCAGCCGCGCCACTCTGCACCTCTACTGCAACATTGCGTGCAGCATAGTGGGGTGGGGACCCCCCCGCCCCGCCCCGCCCCGCCCCGCCCCGCCCCGCCCCGCCCCGCCCCGCCCCGCCCCGCCCGCCCCTGCAGTCCCGGCTCACCCAGGAACTCCACATCCCGCCTGCTGCTGTCCACGGAGGGAGCCAGGCCGTCCATGGCGTCCGCAATGAGCAGGGCAGGGCGCTGCGTGAACAGGTCGGCCAGGCTGCAGGCCGCTAGGTGCCTGGAGCAGCAGGGGGGACAGGGCTAGGAGGGCGGGGAGGGGAGGCGGCTCTCACTGGGAGGCGGGTCTCCAGGAGCCCTAAGACTCTGTTAGACTTAAGCCAAGGCCCCTGCCCCCACCTCCCCCTGCCCCCCACCTCCCCCTGCCCCCCCCCTGCCCCACCTCTCCCTCCTGTGGCACCAGTCCACCGCGTACACCACCTCCTCGCCTGACTGGCTCACCAGCCGCCACACCGCACCGCCCACCAGGCGGCCAGAGTTGTACGGCGTCACCTGGATGGCCTGGTCAGGGCCAGCGCCTGGCAATGCAGGCCAGGCAGTGGGGGGCGGTAGCGGCAGCCCATGGGGCAGCATGGATGCCTGCCCTGCCCTCCCCCTGCCCCTGTCTTCCCCCCTCCCCACAAATGAACAATGCTCTTCCCTGGACTGCCCACTAGCTACGCCCCTGCCCCACCCCCTCACCCCCTCTCACACCCCTGCCTGTTTGCCTACCCGGCAGCAGGTACTGCTGGTAGTACCTCAGCAGGGTCCACCTGTTGCTGGAGAAGGCATCCACCACATCCCCAACCTCAAACAGAGAGAAGTCGGAGCTCGCCTGCCACCAGCAGCAGGGCCGCAGGGCAGCAGTGGGCCAGGAGGGGGGCAGCAGGGGGGCGGCAGGGGGGCAGCAGGGGGGCGGCATGAGGGCAGCAGGGAGGCGGCAGGAGGGCGGCAGGGGGGCGGCAGGGGGGTGGCATGAGGGTGGCAGGGGTGCGGCGGGGGGGCCAGGAGGGGGGCAGCAGGGGGGCGGCGGGGGGGCGGCAGGGGGGTGGCATGAGGGTGGCAGGGGTGCGGCGGGGGGCCGGCAGTGGGGCAGCAGGAGCGCAGCAGGGGGGCGGCATGAGGGTGGTAGGGGGGCGGCAGGTGAGGCTGCAAAGACGGTGCAGTCACTGGCCACCTGGGCCCTGGGCACGTCCCTGTGGAGGACCAAGGGCTGGCGCCATCGGTGACTAGCGGCTGGCACTTTGCTGAGCAGGGTGAAAGCAAGAGAGTGATGCCTGCCTGCCCACCACCCGCCTGTCAGCAAATCACCAGCCCGCCGGCCTGCCTGCCTATCTACTTGCCTGCCTGCCTGCCTTCATGCTGGCGTGCCCATGGGGGTTCCACCCTCAGCGCTGACCTCCCCACCTTCTTGGCTGACACTAGCTCCTGCAGGGCCAGGCTGCCCATGCGCTGTACAGGAAGTGTGCCAAGAATAGGCGCTGACAGCCCGCAGTGCGCTATCAGGTATGGCAGGGCGCCCACATGCTGCAAGTCCTGGTGGGACAGCAGCACTGCGTCCACTTGCGGCGCGATGCTGCAGGTGCGGACGACCAATGCGGTTGCAGAGATGCAAGTAGAGCTAGCAGCGTGTACCTGTCCGCTCACTCCCGCAAGTGCTGCACCGCCTCAAGGCTGAAGCTCTCGTCCCATCCGCAGTCCAGCAAAATCTTGCAGCCATCGAACTCGAGAAGGCCAGCGACCAGGTCATCGGGCTGAAGTCCTCCAAGCGGAGTGTACTTGATGCTGCATCCACTCATTAGCGCCGTAGCATGCCGCGAGATGCAGCGGACGTCGCGTCGTGTTCGCAAGCCGCGTCAACCCGGGGTGCATGTGGTGCAAGCATAAGCTATTTGCTCAGGCTGGCGTGAAGGCCCTCGGAGGATGCCTACATCAGCCTAACAGTAGCACTGCGTACGGTAGCTTTAAGGCCGTCATCAGCATCCAGGTGGGAGCAGGCGGATGTGTGGTCCAAAGAAATCCGGTGAATGGTGCTCAAACCAGTTTGCTGCTAGTGATAGCAGGTACACACGCCGTTGAGCAACTAGATGTACACTTTCCAATTAAGCCTCGAAGTACATTTGTTGTCCTCGTGTACAAATGCCCTGCTTCTCCCTACTACCGATGTGCTCTGGCACTTCCTACAATGTAGGCTACATCCCTCTCCATTCGAAGGTCGCACGATACCCCAGCCCACCCCCTACCTTGGCTCCTGAACTCCAGCCTACTCATCACAAGTTTCTTGCCGCATCCTACTCGTGATCGCTGAATGATGGGTGGTAAGGCTTGCGCTAAGTGTCGTTGCCTGGCGCCCGCCCGCGTGAATGTGTATAAGCGCTTATGGCAAGGCAAGCACCGATGCACGCTCGTACCCTACTTTAAGCTTCACGTGTGCAAGGGCGTTGAATTTATGCCAAGGCAGGAAACAGTGTCGCATGCTGCACCAACCAGGCGTGTGCCTTGTAGCTCTCCTGTACCACCTCCAACCCTGGGTGCAGCGGCTGCGCAGCTGGCTGCTGGCGCGGGAGGTTAACGACCAAGGCCGGGATGGGTGTCGCGTCTGCCGGGATGTTGACGTTGTGCCAGTCGTCCGGTGCCGGCTGCGGCAGTTCCAGCAGATCCGGGGCGAGGAGCGGTGCGGGATCGGCTCGCAGCAGAGCATGCGCGATGCGCGATCTAACACTAGCCTGTCCTGCATCCTCGCCACGGCGACTTGAGCCTAGCTCTTCACCGGGCGCCGCCATGGCTGCGACAACCGCCGCAGCCACTGATTTGCACGCCAACTCCCAGTCGGCTCTGGGACGTACAGGCAGCATCAGCGCACGCAGGCGAGCATAGTGCAGGTACGCCAGCAACGGACAACCGGGTGCGACCTGCACGTCAGTGTCGTGCCGCTGCCAGGCCCACCCTGCGCTTGCCGGCTGTAGATCCGGCTGACGCATCATCGACGGTGAGGCCGCGGCACTGCCGGGTGTTTCAGCCGATGAAGCTCGACGCGCCCAGGCCATTTGCGACAGCGGCTCCTCCTCCTCTTTTACGATCGTAAAGGCGGAGGTGGGAACCACGTGCTCCCACCACCGGCCCTTAGTCGGACCTTGGCTGTCGTGTGCAAGGTAGTAGCGCGCCCACCTACAGCGCATGCCGCGGGAGATCAGCGCAGCCTAACATCGCACCCGGAAGCAGGCAGGCACAACCTGGGTCGTGGAGACCAGTTTATGCCTCGCTTCTCCAACACTGAACATGCATTGAGTGTGTGAAGGTCAAGGAAGATGCAACACAGACAAAAGGCAGGTGCGGCGCATGTGTGCAACAACAAGGTAAACAGTGCGCCTGTCTAAATATCAACACATGTGACCCACACAGCACCCTCCAGCCAAACCCTGCCAAGCCAACTCCAGCCAACCCCTGGCAGCTCCCCCTCTCCCAGCCCAGCTGCCGCTGACAGGGCAGCTAACCCTCCCCAGCCCAGCTAGGGACCCCCCTGCCCCACTGGCCCCAGCAGCTCAGCCCCCCTGCCCCCCCCTGCCCGCCTGGCCCCCAGCAACCCAGCCCACGGCCCCTTACCCAGCTACCCCCTGGCCCTCACCTGTACGGCAGAGGCCCAGTGATGAGCTGTATGGGCCAGGGGTCCTCCGCGCTGCTGAACTTGTTCATGGTGCGGTGCATGAAGGCTGGTCCGCGCCCCTCCGGCTCCCATTGCACCATGCCCACCAGCTGCCAGCCGTCAGTGAAGTTGGGCGCTGCGCCTGCACCGCTGGCCTTCACCTCCAGCACGTCGCGGTTCCACCAGAAAGCTCCGCCTGAGGGCCAGAGAGTAGGAGGACTTGCAGGTCGGGGAGCAGGCCATGGGGCCAGGTGCTGCTAGTGCACACACACAGGGTCACGGCTGCAACCTTCATTCTCATCCTCTGCGACCCTAGGCGCCAGGTGGGGTGGGGTGGGGTGGGGTGGGGTGGGGTGGGGTGGGGTGGGGTGGGGTGGGGTGGGGTGGGGTGGGGTGGGGTGGGGTGGGGTGGGGTGGGGTGGGGTGGGGTGGGGTGGGGTGGGGTGGGGTGGGGTGGGGTGGGGTGGGGTGGGGTGGGGTGGGGTGGGGTGGGGTGGGGTGGGGTGGGGTGGGGTGGGGTGGGGTGGGGTGGGACGCACCAGGGGGTATGCTGACCTGCCGGAACTCAGCTGCCTTGCCTGCCAAAGCAAACGCCAGCGGGAAGGTGTCCTTGTCGCCTGCAGCTTGCAGATATGCAGGGCAGCAAGGCTCAGCCCTGGCCCAGCCGCATGCCCCCTGGAATGGTGTGATGACGATTGTAGGGTTCGACAATGGGTCTTATGGTGGGAGACACGCGGTGGTCTCTGTACAACACTGCATTCCAGGCACAGGTGGCGGCAGGTCAGGGTAGCAGAGCCCTAGCCTGGCCCTCAGCCTGGCCCACTGCAGCCTAGCTGCACACGCCCAGCTAGCCTACGCAACCCAAGCTTCACCCAAGCTTCCCCCTCGTGCTTCAAACAAACCCTGGGGAAAGCTCCCTGACACAGCCTAGCCTGACTGCTTCGCACAGGCCTGCTGCAAACCGGCTCCTTTGCACGGTCGCCATGGCTTGCTGCTGCTGCTGCTGCTGCTGCTGCTGCTGCTGCCTGCGTGTTGCATGCCCAATGCTGTGGCCTGCGATGCTGGGGCTGCAGGAGGCAGGCAGCGCTGGTGGTGTGCACCCACCGTGTATGTGTGCATAGACCTGCGGCGCGAAGGTGTTGATCCACCACAGCAGCTGCAGCACGTCCGCGTGGCGCCCCCTGTCCAGCAGCACCTGGCCAGACTCAGTGTCGCGCTGCACCCAGCCTCGACCTGGAGCCAGCGCAGCCTGCAGGCCAGCACCAGCACATGCCGTCACACAACCAGCAGCAGCAGCAGCACCACCACCACCACCACCACCACCATCAGCCATGACCTCAAACGACTGCCAACACCAGCACCACCGCTAGCACCATAGGCGCTGCCAGCAGCCCCAGCCCCAGCCCCAGCCCCAACCCCAGCCCCAGCCCCCCTGCTGCCCGCTGACCTTTGTGAGTGCCGGCTTGAGGCCCAGCATCTGGTAGGCGTCAGGCCCCACCCAGTTAGCCCACAGGTCCGGCCACATCAGGCTGCCGGCCTCCTGGTAGCCCCGCGACTCAAACAGCCGCTCCGGGTCGAACAGGGGCAGGCTGTCCGCGTCCAGCAGCAGCACCTGGGCAGGCCGGGGGCAGGGGGCGGG
The DNA here is from genome assembly GCA_030144725.1 of Haematococcus lacustris. NCBI lineage: Eukaryota > Viridiplantae > Chlorophyta > Chlorophyceae > Chlamydomonadales > Haematococcaceae > Haematococcus > Haematococcus lacustris. The sequence continues at coordinate 8,625,178 of JASKMD010000017.1, forward strand.
CCAACAAGCCGCGTGGGAGCACGCAAGGTCATGGGGGGCAGGGAGGAGGCGGACAATGTGTGGCGAGGGAGGCTGGGCTGCCGCACACACTTCAACAGCTGCAAGGGTAGCACAGCTGCATGACGGGGCCATGCACCCTGACCACTCCTGCACTGCCCAGACCTGACCATGCCTTGGTGCCAAGATGAGCTTGCCGTGGGTTGGGACAAGGCCTTGGGACAGGGTGCACTGGGGCAAGGCGGGGCAGGGTGCGGCAGAGCTGCTCAGGGTCATGACCCTGGCAAATCCTGGCAGGGTAAGGGCCAAGACAAGGCCATGATGAGAGGGCCAAGGCAGTGCGAGGGCCAAGGCATGTCAGGGCATGTGGCGTGGGAGCTGCAGTGTCGCTCACCTCCCTGAAGCTGCAATGCATTAGGGCGTACACCTTGGCCACCCAGCCGCCCATGTCTGTCACCCTGCACCCACCATCACACTGTCACTCCTGGCAGAACAGACCGGGACACCCCTCCAGGCAGGGCAACAGCTGCGGTCCAGGAGCCCTACTGCATCACCTGTTGGGCAGCGAGCTCATGCATGCGGGTGGGTGGGCGGGCGGGCACACCGCCAGTTGCACCCGCAAGGTCTGACATAGTGTGCCATGGCCTGTCAACCAGCAAGCCTCCTTCCCTCCCCTGCCCTCCACACACCCACCTCCACCCGACCCTAGCTGCCTACCAGCTTCCTGCCAGCTGCTCGCCAGCTGCCTCCAGCCAGCACTCACTGCATGTGGTGAGGCGGCTGTGGCAGGGCGTTGAGGTCCAGGCCTTGCAGCGGGGGGAAGCGGGCAGCCAGGCTGGCCAGGGTGTCGGGGTCAAGGTCCTGGGCGCCGCGGTACGCCACCTGGACGGGCAGCTGACACCCCAGCCGCTCCCTCAGCACCTGCAACCAACCCACAGCCAGGAGGGGCAGGCAGGTGGGCGGGTGGGTGGGTGGCCATAGCTGGGATGCTGAGCTGCTGTGGCGTGCTGGGGCGGAAGAGGGTGAAGGTCAGAGCAGGGGGCAGGGGCTGGAGGGGGGCTGGGCAACAGGGCTGTTCATCCTGGCATGGTCGAGCCGGCAGGCTGTGGTTGACTGGCTGGCTGGCTGAGGTCTGCACCACTGCTGTCCTGCTCGTGGTGACAGGTCCTGCTGGAGGCATGGCATGGTAGCCAAGGTTGCACAGGCGGCATGTTGGCTGCAGAGGTGGTGAGGCATGTTGGCTGAGTGCAGGCAGAAGGGTCAGGGTCAGGGTCAGGGTCAGGGTCAGGGTCAGGGTCAGGGTCAGGGTCAGGTAGCAGCTGCAGGGTCAGGGTCAGGTAGCAGGATCAGGGCCAGGGTCAGGCAGGTACCTTGAGCATGACCACCAGGGAGGACACCAGCTTGGCGCCCCCTACTGCCACAAGGATGCCACGCCGCTCTGGCAAATGCTGCAGCTCCGCCCGCCAGGACAGGAAGGCTGTGCTGCCCAGGTACTGCAGTACCTGCAGGGCCCATGCAGACGCATGGATGGTTTGCCCAGCATGCATACATGGCTGTGTCACTGCATGGCAGCGCTCCTACAGGGGTGCCTGTTGGGGTGATTGGTCACAGCAGCAGCCCCCAGACCCTCTTAATGTTCTCTGCTGCCTGGCTAATGGAACAGGGCAAGGGTAGGGCACTCCAGCAGCATGCCATGCTGCTCCGTGCTGCTGTTCCTGCTCTGAACAATGCACATGTATCCAGCTCCGTATTTTGTGCACGGCGACTGCAGTGTAGCAGCACTGATTGACCCTGGGCCCCTCTGACAACTGTAAACGCACTTGGCGATGGTACTTGGCCATAGTAGCATTAGGGATGCCTTGACGGAGGTCCAGCTCGAGCACTGGAGCCGGTCCAGTCTGATTGTTCCCAGCGCCAGGAGGGGTCGAGTTGGATGTGGGTCTGCTGATTTCGCTGCCGGGTTGGGCTTGCGAGGCTGGGACTGCGTCGCTGGCTGCAGCCACTGAACGGCGCAGCAACGCAGCGCCATCGCGGTGTGCACCTGTCAGCACAGGGAAGAACCTCCGCTGTCCACTTTGAAATGGCCGCACGGAGCTGCTATGCTGTGCGCAGACTGTGGCCAGCACCAGGGTTACTACCTGCGGACCAAGGGCCGTGCGCGGGTCAGCGAGTCAGTCGCGAGGCAGGTCGCGGCAGTTGGTGCTCACCAGAGCGATGCACAGTCCCAGGAGGAGGCCAAGGCCAGGAGGCTGTCGTGCTGCGTTCATAACACGGCATCCCAAACTGCGGGCGGTGTCACGCGCCCTCAGTGTGGCGACCAGAGTGAGCACATTCCCCTCGCAGTTGACCAGGTCGACTGAAGCTGGAGCCACCATGAAGGCATAGCCGCGATGGGCCGCATCACCAATATTGAAGCAAAGAAAAAAGCTAATCACGTCGTCTCCAGCGGTGTGCCAAACTCGCTGAGTTGTGCAGACAATCGCCAACTGGCCTGAACACCGCGATTAGCTTTTACTAGCGTGCGCTGGTGTGTGCAGGCAGCGGCGGCAGCAGCAAGGGCCCCTCTATCATTGACAAAAGGAACCAGGAGCTGCCCTGCCCTTACTGCAGCCGAATCTTCACCCAGGTGATCTTTGAAGGATCACAAGCTGACCTGAGCAGAGGGGGCTGTGCCCAAGCACCCCAGTGTGACAATGACATGGGCATGCAAGCATTACCTGGGTCACCATGCTGGCAATGCAGCCTCCGCTGCCCCAGCTAGGCCATGCAGCCAGGCTCTCTGCCCAGGCCTTTATAGCCCGTGTAGAGCGTGCATCAGCCTTAGGCTGCATGTTGCACTGGTCCCCCACCTTGCCTAACCCATGTGTAAACGCTGGCATGGGCGTCTGCCACCTCACCCGCCCTGGCTTGCCCCAGGGCCTGTCCATGCGCTCATGGAACACACCCTTTTTTGCAACGCCACGCTTTGCTGCTGTGCCTGCAGACGTTGCCCTTTGCGACACACACACATGTTGCTGTCCCGGCATCACAAGCTGGTCACACTTGCTTACACTGTTCATGCTGCTTCTTACCTAACGTTGCACAACCATGCAAGCTCAATGTTCATAACACTGAACCATACCCACACCCACTGCCACCAAACCACACCCACTGCCTGGCCCCTTCCTCCTGCCTGCCTGTCTCATTCTCACACCCCTGGGTGATGCCTCACCCCTGCTGGCCCCCTGCTGGCCCCCTGCTGGCCCCCTCTGCCCTGTTGTGCCTTGCTGGCCCAGACTGGGCGCCTGAAAGATCACGTGACCAAGCACCACGCAGCCCAGGCCAATCCTGGCGCAGATGCAGCCTCCGCCCCAGCCTCTGCCACCCCCCCAGCCAGCACTACTGGTGCCAGTGCAGCCAACAGCAGTCGGCCCACTGCCACCCCTGCAGCAGCAGCAGCAGCAGCAGCAGCAGCAGCAGCTGACAAGCGGACCCACACCAGCGCACCGGCTCCACCAGGCTCCATCAAAGGTCCAGGCGGCAGCTCAGCGCCGCTTTCAGCACCAGCCTCTGCAGCCGCAGGGCAGCGGGCAGGGGTGGCCCAGGGGCCAGGCAGGCCAGGGCCTGGGGGCTTGGGGGTGGGTGGGGGTGGGGTGGCGGCAGGGGGTGAGGGTGGGGGAGCAGGCGGCGTGGCCCAGCCCAGAGGTGGCATTATGGACGTGGGCAGCAAGGCAGGCTATTACACCTGCAAGTCGCCCAAGCTGCACCTCCACGAGGTCAGGCGCAGGGGCAGGAGGCCGGGGGGCTGGGGGGCTGGGGGCCTGGGGGCCTCTGGCCCTGACCTCACTCCCACACCTCAGGCTAGGCTGCTGAGCCAGGGGGTCCGCCTGGGGGTCCACCTGCAGCCTACCGCCTGGGCCGCTGCCCTGGGCCCTGGCCCAGCTCTAGGATCAACCCTGTACTGGTCACAAGTGGTCACAAGTGTACAAGTGTCACTGGTGTACAAGTGTACTGTCACTAGTGTGCCACCCCAGCCTGCCCGTCAGGGGCCTAGCAGGCCACATGTCCGGTCATGGCCAGGCATTCAGGGGGCTTTGTTGGAGGAGGAGGGCAGGCAAGAGACCCCCTCTGCCCTCACCTGAGACTGGTCAGCCCAGCAGGCTCACCAGTCAGGTAGGAGACAGAGTCAGGCGGAAGACAGAGGCAGCCAGCAAGGGACGCTGATGGTAGGGTCAGGGTCAGGGTTGGGTCTCTGGCATGGTCTCACACTGTCGTCACACTCATGCCCTTGCTGCCTTTTGCCCCTTCAAAGTGGTGTGACCGTGAGAAGCGCCCCAAGCCACGCTTCAGTGCCCGCCCCCTACCCACAGGCCTCTACATATGCAAGGTAGGCGCCCTGACCTGGCCCTGCCCCCGCTTGGCCTGCGCCCTCCCAGGCCCTGCCTTGCCCCTGGCCTGCCCTGGCCCTGACCCGCCCTGGCCCTGACTCGCCTGCCTCACCATTGCCTGGCCCTCAGCCTGCCCCCCCTAGCCCCGGTCTTTCAGCTGCCTCGGCCTATGCCCCCCCTTAGTTCAGGTCTGGCAGCTGCCCTTGCCATCTCTCTCCTCCCATACTGGTGCCCTGTGCCACTGCTGCTCCTGCACCTGCAGCTGGCACCCGAGTGTGACCCCGCCCCTGCCCCCCGCCCCGCCCACTCCTGGCCCCCCTGAACGCAGGTGGTGCTGCCAGACCCCAAGAAGGCGGAGGATGACCTGGTGCTGTTCCTTGACGAGGCCTATGCCGCAGCTGAGCTGTGGGAGGCGGAGCAGCGGGCAGCCGTGACGGCGCTACAGCGGGTGGCGGGCGACAGGGGGTACGACAGCCTGCTGCCCAAGCAGTTCGTCGGCATGTGGAGGGAGTTGGGGGAGGTGAGGCCGGCCGGGGGAGGGCAGCTGGGGGGGCTGGGCAGCATGACCAAGGCTATGGGGCCGTGAGTGCCCCTTGACCCTGACCCTGACCCTGACCCTGACCCTGACCCTGACCCTGACCCTGACCCTGACCCTGACCCTGACCCTGACCCTGACCCTGACCCTGACCCTGACCCTGACCCTGACCCTGACCCTGACCCTGACCCTGGCCCTGACCCTGACCCTGACCCTGACCCTGGCCCTGGCCCTGACCCTGACCCTGGCCCTGGCACTGGCACTGGCACTGGCACTGGCACTGGCACTGGCCCTGACACCGAGGCTACTGTTTCTGTGGCTCCCAAGGCAATTCCCCTCAGCCCCCACCAGCACACCCCATGGTTCGTGGCCGCAGGTGCATGCCCGGCGTAAAGCGGAGAGTGAGGCCCGGGCAGCTGCTCAGAAGGAGGCGCAGCAGCGCATGAGGGCGGCCTCACAGAAGTCGCGGCAGCGAGCTCCCCAGGTGGGGCTCAGACCCAGCCTGCACCCGCCCCTCCCTGTACTCCCTGTACTCAGCCTGCACCTGAGCCCCTCAGCCCTGGTGTGCACTGCCTCAGCCCTGCACTGCCCCTGTTGGGTTAAGGCTGAGACAGGTGGTTGCCAAGCGCGAGCGCACACACACGAGGGATACAAAGATGGCCCACCAGCCCCAAGCCCTTGCAACGACTGCTTGCATACGCATGGCCTGGCCGTGCGCTGTGTTTGCCTGGCCCCATGCAGCCTGGCCAAGCTGGGTGTGGCAATCCAGGTGTCTTGGGTGAGGCAGCACCTCTTGTGACCCGCCCACGTCCCTCCAGCTGTGCTTGCGGGCTGCCAGCTGTCCAAACCCCTCTTGCACCGCTTGCCCCGCCCCTCATCCAGGTGCTGACCATGAGCCGGGAGAAGCAGGCCGCAGTGCAGGCGGTGCTGCGGGAGCGCCTGGGGCTCAGTGCCACACCCATGGCAGGGGCGGGGGCAGCTGGGCGCCAGAAGTCGGCTGCACCCTCCGCACCCCTGGAGCCCGACCTGGAGGCGTTGGTGTCCCAGGGCTTCAAGCGAGAGCTGGTGGTGTGGGCAAGGGAGGGAGCGGCCGCGGCGGGCTGGGGTGCGGTCGACGCCGGCCAGGTCGCGGCCGCGTCGCAGGGTCTGCATCCCACGGGGTCTGGAGCTGGGGGCAACGGGAGGTACCAGGCGGTGTTAGAGTGGCTGCTGGTGGCTTGCAGCCCGGACCAGATCCCGCCGCGGTTTACGGTTGGCGCGTCAAACGCGGTGACTCGCATCACGCCCTTGTCTCGCGGGGCAAGCTCGCTGAACGGGCCAGACGACGACGCAGTAGCAGAGCGATTTGACCCCGTCACCGCCACAGCTTTGCTGGCCAGCGTCCATACAGAAGGAAAAGCAAAACAGGTACGCGAAGATTTGCGTGGGCAGGGCCGTGGAGAACGCCTCGCCCTTGCGCAAGTGCAGGCGGTTGCACGGCTGGCTGCATGGGGCTACGACGATGAATTGTGCGAAGAGGCTCTTGCGCAAGCCAGCCAGGTTGGAGACGAGGAGGCTGCGCTTTGCTGGCTGTTTGACCGGCTGACCGGGAGAAATACGGCAACGGACTGCCAGACGCCAAGCGCCGCGTCCTCCGAGGCGTGGGCTGAGGAGGTGATGGTGCTAGACGCCATTTTCGACGACGCGGTGACCAGTTGCGAGCAAGGTAGCTTGGAGCATGCCCTCCAGCTTGGCACGAACGAGACGCACACAGCCTCAACCTCACCCTGGTCCGGCCCGCAGGTAAGCCTCAGCTGCTGGCAGTCACGAACCTCACTATTTTCGTGTGACGCTGCGGTTGAGCATCCCAGTCATTCCAGACACAACCGTCGATTCAGCATCGACTGGACATCGTCCGCGCCTGTGTCTACGTGCGAGTGCGCGTTTACGTCCAATGAAATTTGTTTTTATTGTGCCCGTGTCGACTTCAGGTGGTGGTTCGCCTACCTCTTCCCGACCCCTGCCCTGCAGCGTACCAGGCGTGGGAGCTGCAGGAGGGTGACGCGGAGGGTTTCAAGGATACAGAGGCAGGGGTGGTGGACACCCGCTCCGCGACCCTGACCTTGCTTTTCCGCTGCGTGGGTGCTTCCGCCCCTGCCTACCCCGACCGCGCCCCACTCATCGCCGCCAGCTGCCCCTCGCTACGCCCCAAGCACCTGCGCCGTGTCACGCGGGCCCTGGCAGCAGCTGCGGAGAAGCTGCTCGGGCAGCCTATGCTGCATGACCTGGCCATGCTGGCAGTGGAGTCGGTGGGGGAGATGGCGTCAGATGCAGGATCAGAGGCAGAGTCAGAAATGCCGTACCAGCAACCTTCAGGCAGGCAGGCTGCTCACAACTGGGAGGATGTGAGTGGGGAGGGGGAGCAGGAGGACGAGGAGGGAGACGAGGGCGACCAGGAGGAGGAGGGGGCGCTTGCATCGACTGTGCCAGCAGACAGTGATGCTGATGATGAGCAGATGCTGCAGGAAGAGGCAGCCGCTCGAGAAAACGACGCAGCTGCCCGTCCCACAATCACAAACCACGGCTGTGCTGGTGGTGGTGGCGGAAGAGATGGCAATGGTGATGATGGTGATGATGAGGAGGGGTCAGGTCCAGAGCCAGCCTCCCTAGTGACGGACTTTGAAGGATTAGGGCTGGGTGCAGCCAGCAGCCTCCCACCCTCCCCTGGCCCCTCAGTGCACCCACAGCCCATCACCCCTGCCCCGCTGGTGCCAGACTCCAGTGTTACCAGCTCCTCCCACACCAGCACACACACAGCCAGCCCCGCTGCAGGAGGGCCAGGACCACGGGCAGGGGACAGCGTGGGTCTGTCGGCCTGGCGGGGCCGCCGCTCAACCCCCTCTCCCTCGGAGCAGGCGGCAGAGAGCCAGAGGATGCTGCAAGCTCAGTTGCGCGCTGCCCAGTCCCCCCAGCTGGAGGGGCTGCGGCGGGTGAGGGCCTCGCTGCCGGCCGCTAGGCAGCGGGGCGAGCTGCTGGCGGCCCTGGTGCAGCACGGGGTGCTGGTCATCTCTGGGGCAACGGGCTGTGGCAAGAGCACCCAGGTGGGCAGCAGGGGGCACCCTGACCCTGAACCTGACCCTGAACCTGAACCTGAACCTGAACCTGAACCTGAACCTGAACCTGAACCTGAACCTGAACCTGAACCTGAACCTGAACCTGAACCTGAACCTGACCCTGACCCTGACCCTGACCCTGACCCTGACCCTGACCCTGACCCTGACCCTGACCCTGACCCTGACCCTGACCCTGACCCTGACCCTGACCCTGACCCTGACCCTGACCCTGACCCTGACCCTGACCCTGACCCTGACCCTGACCCTGGCCCTGGCCCCTGACACCAAAGCTCCTGCTGCTGACAACACCACTGCGCACAAGGCACAGGCAGCAAGCAGGTCCATGAAGAAGAGCCCTGGCTTGGCTGGCTCAGCCAGCTGGCTTGGCTGCGATGTGGCTGGTACACATTGTGCATGACGCGCTGCTCTGCTCTGTATGCGGGCTTTGTGCTCTGCCTGCTGGTGACCAGGCAAGAGCTGATGGAGACACGTGGTTGGGGCTGGCAGCACAGGCACCCTCTCCCTAGCAACGCCCCTGCAGCTGCAACATGCTCGTGGCTACTTCTCCACTGCCAGCCCTGATGCCCGCCCTGCCTGTCTTCCTAGCAGCTTTTCTCAGCTTGTCATAGCTTCCTTCAACTGCAACTTCTCACAGGAGGGTAGTGGTGTGGTTCAATGACAGAGGCTACAGCCCTTGCCGGACTGCCCTTCTCATAGCGTGTACTTCCTAAGAAGAACATGACTTTGTGTGACGATGTCAACTCACAGGTCCCTCAATACATTCTGGAGGAAGCGGTGGCGTCAGGTCAGGGGGCGGCTGTGAACATCATCGTCACGCAACCCCGCCGCATCTCAGCGCTAGGCCTGGCACAGCGGGTCGCCCAGGAACGCGGCGAAGAGGTGCGGCGCCAGGGCAAGGGCGGGAGCGGGGACAACACCAGTGAGTGCTTGTGTGGCATTGTGAGCTCACTGTGTGTGATGCTCGGTGGGCCTGCCACACACCCCACACACACCTGACCCGGAACTGACGTCTCTGCCGTCTGCTCCACCACATTGTGCTGGTGGGGTGAGGATAGGGATGGGATCAGGGTCAACCCTAGGGTGACCCCTCACACTAAACCCTAACCCGAACCTTGAACCCTAGCCCCCTGGTGGTGGTGGAGTGGGTGCAGGCTCTCATAGCCGTGCTGCCCCTGCCGACATCGCCCTGGTGCCTGCCTGCCTGCCTGCCTGCTGCTGGCTGCTGCTGGGTGCAGGTGGGTGAGACGGTAGGCTACAGCGTGCGCCTGGACAGCCGCACCTCGCCCCGCACCCGCCTGCTCTTCTGCACCACCGGCATCCTCCTGCGCCGCCTGCTGTCCCAGCCGCTGCTGGACGGGGTCAGCCACGTGGTGTTAGATGAGGTGGGTAGTGGGAGAAGTGGGGGAAGCGGGAGGGGGGCGGGGAGGCAGTACCAGCTGTGCCTACTTGGGGCATCACAGCGTAGCATCTGCCTGCAGTGCGACGGCTGCAGACGCGGCTTAGGTCAGCCGACTCATGCCGTGCATAGCCGTCTCTCTTGGTGTGTGTTCGGTCTCGTGAGACGTACAATAGCGATCATCACCCTTCAGCTTGGACGCGGTGTCACCCTTCACCTCTCTTTGGCTTTACGCAGCTTGCACACGCTGATGAGAGAAACGCTGTACTGTGCGTTGATTTAGGTGCGCCTTTGTCCGCTCATGCGCAGGTCCACGAGCGGAGCATCGAGATCGACTTGCTTTTGCTGCTGCTGCGCGACGTGATGGTGCGGCGCTCCTCTTCGCCTCACGGCGCTGCCCATCCGCTGCCTCCACTGCAGCTTGTGCTCATGTCAGCCACTGCGGACGCTCAGCTGTTCGCGCAGTACATGCAGCGCGACCCGCAGCCCGCCCCGCGGACCGCGGCGGAGAAGGGCGGCAGCAGAGCGTCGACTTCGCAGCGCGGCGGGTTGAAGGCGAAGGATGGTGTGCCGCTCGCTGCGGCGAGCGGGGTCGCGACACTGACCATTCCGGGCTTCACGTACCCGGTCCGTGAGATGTACCTGGAGGACGTGCTGGAGCTAACAGGCCACGTTATCGGCACGGATTCTAGGTACACGATAGTTGCTGTGCAGAACTCTTGCACTCTGCTCCGCGACCGCAATGGTTTGTGTGAGATAACCGACGCAGATATGCGCGCAAGGGCGGAAACAAGGGCTCTAAAGCATCGCAGCCGGGCAACAGCTCCGAAGCAAGGCAAACCAGCGCCTCCGCTGGCGCGCAGAGTATACCGGCTGCCACGTCACTTCTTGATGCGGACGGCGAGGACGCGCCGGACAGCTGGGACGCGCCGGCACCCGATGCCCCGCGTCATACGAGCTCGTCATCGCGACCTGCGGCTGCCGCGCCATCTATGCAGTACAGCGCCCAGACGCTGCGCTCCTTGTCTAATGTGAGTCGCCAGCCAGCGCTTGCGCGAAAGTAGTCGCACGGCTGCGCCCTCCTACATCGCTTCCGTTGGCAAGCATGAGCTGACAGCGTGCTGCTGGACGATTGCATCATCCCAAAGGTTCAGGCAGACCAGCAGCCTGTTGGCTAGGGCTCGGCTGGGAGAGCAAAGCACTATGCTGTGATGTCTGCATGTCAAGCCGTGAGCCAGGCACAGGGTTGAGCAGGGGTGTGTGAGTGTGTGCTCTACCCTACCCCTGGGGCCTCACCACAGGTGGATGAGGAGCAGATCAACTACGAGGGCCTGGCCGACCTGGTGGCCTACATTGTGCAGCAGCAGCAGCAGCATGGCCGCAAGGCCTGCATGGCTGGCTGGCAGGAGGGGCTGGCTGCCCTGGAACAGGTGACTACAGCCTAGGGAGACTTCAACAGCCGAGGCCATATGCAGCTCCATGATGACACCCTCCCCTGCTGCCTGCCTCTGTCATGAACTTACTCAGCTGGGGCGTCCCTCACCCTGCTGCCTGCCCCTGCTGGGTCATTGTCACTCTGCTGCGTCCCCCCTTAGCTTGCTGCCCCTGCTAGTGCAGCCACCCTCTTCCATTCTTGCTGCATCGTATCTCAGTCCCTTTTACCAACCATGTGGCAGTCAGGGCCCTCCCTCCCTTCCTACTCCTCTGCATCCCCCACCCTGCCCAGACTGCCCAGCCTGGGTGCGTGTTGCGGTCCCTTCCCTGCCCCTGCTGCCCCTGCTGTCTAAGCTAATCAAGCATCTTACTTTGTGCTGCCCCTGCTGCCCCTGCTGCCCCTCCTGCCCCTGCTGCCCCTGCTGCCCCTGCTGCCCCTGCTGCCCCTGCTGCCCCTGCTGCCCCTGCTGCCCCTGCTGCCCCTGCTGCCCCTGCTGCCCCTGCTGCCCCTGCTGCCCCTGCTGCCCCTGCTGCCCCTGCTGCCCCTGCTGCCCCTGCTGCCCCTGCTGCCCCTGCTGCCCCTGCTGCCCCTGCTGCCCCTGCTGCCCCTGCTGCCCCTGCTGCCCCTGCTGCCCCTGCTGCCCCTGCTGCCCCTGCTGCCCCTGCTGCCCCTGCTGCCCCTGCTGCCCCTGCTGCCCCTGCTGCCCCTGCTGCCCCTGCTGCCCCTGCTGCCCCTGCTGCCCCTGCTGCCCCTGCTGCCCCTGCTGCCCCTGCTGCCCCTGCTGCCCCTGCTGCCCCTGCTGCCCCTGCTGCCCCTGCTGCCCCTGCTGCCCCTGCTGCCCCTGCTGCCCCTGCTGCCCCTGCTGCCCCTGCTGCCCCTGCTGCCCCTGCTGCCCCTGCTGCCTAGGTGGGTGCTGAGGTGGCGGCAGGCGGTGCTGTGCTGGTGTTCCTGCCGGGCGCCCCGGAGATCAGCCGTGCGCAGCGCTGCCTGTGGAGCCACTCCCGCCTGCTGGCCGCTGCGGGGGGCCAGGAGCGCCTGCAGGTGCTGCCCCTGCATGGCGCACTGTCGGCACGTGACCAGTCCGCCGTGTTTGTCAGGTGAAGCGAGTCAGGAGGGGGGAGAGTGGGGTGCATGAGGCAGAGACAGATGCAGGGTGGTTAGGGCGGTTAGGGAGGCTCAGCATACCTTACGTAGCCGGGATCCAGCGGCAGGGGACAGCAGCATGGGAAAGGCCTATGCCTTACCGGGCCATACTTTACCTTAGCAGGGCATATGGGAAAGGCTGCCCGGGATCCAGCTGCTGCTGCTGCTGCTGCTGAACAGCGGCATGGGAAAGGCAGGCAGAGCTTCATGACCTGCAGCCCAGCCTGCCTGCCTGCCTGCCTGCCTGCCTGCCTGCCTGCCTGCCTTTCCAGGTACCCGGCTGGCACTTACAAGATTGTGCTGGCCACCAACGGTGAGCCTGAACCTGCCCTGCCCTGCCCTGCCCTGCCCTGCCCCTGCCCTGCCCTGCCCTGCCCTGCCCTGCCCTGCCCTGCCCTGCCCTGCCCTGCCCTGCCCTGCCCTGCCCTGCCCTGCCCTGCCCTGCCCTGCCCTGCCCTGCCCTGCCCTGCCCTGCCCTGCCCTGCCCTGCCCTGCCCTGCCCTGCCCTGCCCTGCCCTGCCCTGCCCTGCCCTGCCCTGCCCTGCCCTGCCCTGCCCTGCCCTGCCCTGCCCTGCCCTGCCCTGCCCTGCCCTGCCCTGCCCTGCCCTGCCCTGCCCTGCCCTGCCCTGCCCTGCCCTGCCCTGCCCTGCCCTGCCCTGCCCTGCCCTGCCCTGCCCTGCCCTGCCCTGCCCTGCCCTGCCCTGCCCTGCCCTGCCCTGCCCTGCCCTGCCCTGCCCTGCCCTGCCCTGCCCTGCCCTGCCCTGCCCTGCCCTGCCCTGCCCTGCCCTGCCCTGCCCTGCCCTGCCCTGCCCTGCCCTGCCCTGCCCTGCCCTGCCCTGCCCTGCCCTGCCCTGCCCTGCCCTGCCCTGCCCTGCCCTGCCCTGCCCTGCCCTGCCCTGCCCTGCCCTGCCCTGCCCTGGCCCTGCCCTGCCCTGCCCTGCCCTGCCCTGCCCTGCCCTGCCCTGCCCTGCCCTGCCCTGCCCTGCCCTGCCCTGCCCTGCCCTGCCCTGCCCTGCCCTGCCCTGCCCTGCCCTGCCCTGCCCTGCCCTGCCCTGCCCTGCCCTGCCCTGCCCTGCCCTGCCCTGCCCTGCCCTGCCCTGCCCTGCCCTGCCCTGCCCTGCCCTGCCCTGCCCTGCCCTGCCCTGCCCTGCCCTGCCCTGCCCTGCCCTGCCCTGCCCTGCCCCTGCCCTGCCCTGCCCTGCCCTGCCCCGCCCTGCCCTGCCCTGCCCTGCCCTGCCCTGCCCTGCCCTGCCCTGCCCTACACTTCACCACTGCCACCTCCCTCAGCCCTGCTGCCTTGTCGGCTAGCCTTGTGTTGGGCTGTTGCCTACAGTGGCCGAGACATCCATCACCATCGACGACGTCACGTTTGTGATCGACACGGGGCGAGCCAAGGAGATGCAGCACGACCCCGACCGCGGCATCCTGCGCCTGCAAGAGCAATGGGTCAGCCAGGTGAGGGGCAGCGGCTCAGCAGGCTGGACCTGGGATGGCTAGGTGGGAGGGGGCAGGCCGCGCCCCAGGCACCCCAGGCATGATGCACGCCGGCTCTGCCAGAGTAGTCCTCCTCCTCTTCTTCTTCTTAGTAGTAGTCCTCCTCTTCTTCTTCTACTTCTTAGTAGTCCTCCTCTTCTTCTTTCTTCTGCCTGGCATGGAGGCCCTGCCTGCTGCAGGCCCAGGGCCACCAGCATTGTCCAGGGTGCAGGGCAGGCAGCAACACTGAGCCTCCGGGTGGGGGCAGCGGGCACAGGCGCTGCCTTGCCCTGCCCACTCCCTCCAGCCTGCCACCCCCACCCCCACCCCCACCCCCACCCCCACCCCCACCCCCACCCCCACCCCCACCTGCAGGCTGCCGCCCTCCAGCGGCGTGGGCGTGCGGGCCGCGTGCGTCCTGGGGTGTGCTTCCGCCTGTTCAGCCGGCGCCAGTGGGGCACCCTGGCCAGCCGCACGGCGCCGGAAATGCTGCGCAGGCCCGCTGGAATCTGTGGTGCTGCTGATCAAGGGCATGGCGGCCAGCCAGCATGGCCTGCAGCAGGCAGGGCAGCCGGGGGGTGCAAGGCAGGACCAGGGCCGAGTGAGCAAGGGCAGCGGCAAGGGAAGCAACCACGGCCCCCAAACAGTCCCATTCAGCAAGTAGGGAGGGGGGGAGGGGGAGGGGAGGGAGGGGGGAGGGGAGGAGGAGGGGTTGACATCCTTGGGGGGTGGGTCCCTGGTGGCCGAGGTGCTGGCCCAGTGCCTGTCCCCCCCCCAAGCCAGCTGCAGTGCAGGGGGCGGTGGGGCTGCTGCGCCAGATAGGGGCGCTGGATGGGCTGGAGCGGCTGACCCCCCTCGGCCACCACCTCACCCGCATGCCCATGGACCCCCCGGTGGGTGGGTGGGTGAGGTCGCTGCCTGTGGAAGCTGCTAGGTAGCTGCCCTGTCGCTGGCTGGCAGGGTCTGCATGCACACAGCACACGGCGTGGGCAGGCTCTGGCGGGTCTCAGCTGCTTGGCAGCGCCGCACACAACAAGGCGGAGAGGGATGCAGGAGGTGTGACAAGTGAGGAGAGACTGCCCCATGGACCGCCAGCATGCTTCACCCTCCTGACCTATCTCTCCCCCTCCCCCCACCCCTGGCCCTGCCCCACCTGGCCCTGCCCCCCCCTGGCCCTGCCCCTCTTGGCCCTGGCCTCCAGGGTTGCCAAGATGCTGGTGTTTGGCGCCATGCTGAGCTGCTTAGACCCCGTGCTCACCATCGCTGCCGCCATGGCCCACGGCCGGCCTGTGTTCCTGACCCCTGCGCCTGACATGCGGGGCGAGGTGGAGGAGCAGCGGCGGCGCCTGCTGAACCCGGCAGTAGCGGCACGCAGCGACCATGTGGCGCTGGTGGCCGCATTCAACTCCTGGGTGCAGCTGACAGCACAAGGTGGGGGGAAGGGTGAGGAGGGGGGAGGGGGGAGGGGGGGAGGGGGGGAGGGGGGGGAGGGGGGAGGGGGGTGGGGGGGAGGGGGGAGAGGGGGGGGAGGGGGGGGGAGGGGGGAGGGGGGGGGAGGGGGGGAGGGGGGGAGGGGGGAGGGGGGGAGGGGGGGAGGGGGGGAGGGGGGGAGGGGGGAGGGGGGAGGGGGGAGGGGAGGGGGGAGGGGGGGAGGGGGGAGGGGGGGAGGGGGGGGAGGGGGGGAGGAGGGAGTGTATCATCAAACGTCTTGGGGGGGGGGACATCATCACTATCATCTACTTGGGTGGTTGTGCCTTGGTGTGATCTGGTACAATCAAGAGGTGACCTGGTGTGACCACGTGTGACCTGGTGTGACCTGCTTCAGCCAGATGGTCCCGCAGGTGGACCCAGCGAGGCGTCGGCCTTTGCCCAGCGCTGCGCCTTGTCTGAGTCCTCCCTGGAGGCGGTTGGCCTCAGGCCGTCAGGAGTATGCGGGGGTGCTGGCGGAGCTGGGCTTCCTGCCGCACGACTGCGCAGCGCTGGTGGCCGGCCGGGGGGGGGCGCGGAGGCAGGCGGGGGGGGCCCCGGGCGTCCTCAGGTGTGAGGGGGTCAGCTGGCGGGGCGGGGGGGGGCAAGCAGGTCAGCAATGTGGTGTTCCTGCTGGTTGGTAGGGGGGTTGTGAGGTATCCAGTCATGAAGGGGGGGGCGTGTGCCGTCACAGGTGAACAGCCAGGCAGGGGCTGGGGACTGGGGTCGTTGGAGTTCAAGCTAGTGGTGGTGATGTCAGTGGTCGGGTCGGGTCAGGTTCGTGCAGCAGGCTGTGATGCCAGCAGTGAGGGACAGGACGAGGATCAGGGCAAAGCAACGTGCAAGGTGTCTGGTTGGTGCTGACGCAGAAACGGTGAAGCACTTGACGAGGGAGTGGGGGGCCAGCTGGTGCAGAGGGGTGGATGGGTGGATGTGGTGTAGCTGTGGTGCCGCATGCACATGGGGGAAGGTGAAGGTAGAGGTGAAGGTGAAGGTGAAGGTGTGGTGTAGGATGAGTCAGCAGGTGCAGACGCCAGGGTCAGGGCGCCCCCCTGCTGCCCTGCTGCTGCCCTGCTGCTGCTGATCCTGACACCAGGCCCTGCTGCTGCTGCTGCTGCTGCTGCTGGTGGCGCTGCTGCTGCTGCTGCTGCTGCTGCTGGTGGCGCTGCTGCTGCTGCTGCTGCTGCCGCTGCTGGCGGTCCAGGGGCCCCTGCCTCGCACCAGGCGTGGCTGGCCCTGCCAGTGAACGCGCAGCACTCTGACGCGCGCTTCCTGAAGGCCGCAGTCATGGCTGGCTTCTACCCCAGCGTGCTCAGGGTGGAACACCCCCCCGCCACATACATCAAGGTGGGGGCAGGGAGGCGCGGCGCTCAGCTGGCGGCAGGCATTGCCGGCAGCACTTAGCCGATTACCCCTACCCTCACAGCTGTGCTGTGGGCCAACAGCTGGGGCTGTGCCGCAAGTCAGGGCTGTGTGTGCTTGCTGGTGTGGCTGACCTCACATACATGAAACCTGGAACCATGAAACATACAAGGTCTGACCCTGACAGCCGGCCTCGGCGCCCTCATCGGGTACAGTGGGCCAGCTGCTCTCACACTCACCGCACTCAGGGTGTGAGAGTGGGAGGGTGGGAGGGTGTGACCTTACTCTTGCTCTTCCATGGTTGGCCATGGTCAGGGTTGCCTGATCTGAGTGTTCTTCTGCTGTCATTTGCTGAGCCTGGGCACCAACTGGGGCAGGAGCAGCAGCAGCAGCAGCAACAGCAGCGGCGGCATCAGCATCATCATCATCATCAGCAGCAGCAGCAGCAGCAGCAGCAGCAGCAGCAGCAGCAGCAGCAGCAGCAGCAGCAGCAGCAGCAGCAGCAGCAGCAGCAGCAGCATCAGCAGCAGCAGCAGCAACAGCAGGGGCGGCATCAGCATCATCATCATCATCAACAGCAGCAGTGGTGGTGGTGTGCATGGGCTGAGGGTGCAGGTTGAGGGCGGTGCTGTGCGTGTTGAGTCGGAGCCATCCAGCCTGAAGTTCTTTGACAAGCAGCGCGGCCGTGCTTTCATTCACCCGGGCTCTGTCAACTTCAAAGTCGGGGACTTTGCCAGCGGCTGGGCCGTATACACCCAGGTGAGCAGCAGGGGGAGGGGAGGCAGCAGGGGGTCAGGCAGCAGGGGTCAGGCGGCAGGGGGTCAGGCAGCAGGGGGGTCAGGCATAGAGGTGAGCCCTATGCAGGTGCAGGTCAGTTGAGCCCTCCACTGCTTGAAGGCGACTACAGGACAGCGGCTGCAAGGCCTGTCGCCACTAGCCAAGGGGCATGCAGCCCACCTCCTCAGTCTCTTCCCCCAAGGGCTCGCACTGCCTCCCTCCCACGCTTCACACTTTCTCTCGCCCACGGTTCCTCCCTAGGGCTCACACTCCCTCCCCCTTTACTTCACACTTTCTCCCTCCTATGGTTCACACCTCCTGCACCTCCTCCCCCTCGGGCTCAACTCCGGCCCCTGCTGAATGCCTCAGGCAGCCCTGCTGCTGCAGCACATCCTGGCATGCGCCCCGCAAACCACCCTGCAGCACCGCATCTGTGTGTTTGCTGTCCTGCTGCCGCGACTGTGTTGTGTGTGGGCTGCGGGGGGACAGATGACGGCCACCACCAAGCTGTTTGTGAGGGAGAGCTCCATGGCGCCCATGTACTCCGTGGCATTGTTTGGGGGGGAGCTCAGGGTCAACAGCGAGCGCTCTCGCATCATGGTGGGTGGGTGGAGGGCAGCAGGGCCAGCCAGAGGCAGGCGGGTGGGCGTCAGGTAGGTAGGCAGGCAGGGTGGAGGAATAACTGACATGCTGGGCAGAGCAATGTGCCGATGTTGGGTCCAAGTCGGGCGGTTGCTCCTCATGTGCGTGCTTGTGTGTCGGAAGGCGGGGGCCGGAGGGCGGGATTGCTAGCCACCCTCAGTATGTACAATGCCCAACGTTTTTCAACGCATGTTTTGCGATCGGAGCCAGCCGCCGCCCGCGACCCTCCAAGGCCTTTCGTGGCCCACCGCCCCATCAGAACTCTCACTCAATCATTCTCGGTTCCTGCGCCGCAATCTATCACTGCCGGCATTTTCAATCACCTTGGCGCGCCCCCACCGAAGTGCAGGTGGACGACGTTGCTGAGTTCCAGGCTCCTGCACTGGTAGGCGTGCTGCTGCGCCGGCTGAGGATGGTGCTGGACTCGGTGCTTGCCGAGAAGATACAGAACCCGGGGTTGGACTTCAGCGCCGATCGAGCTGTCGGCGTGATCATGCAGCTGCTTGCGACGGACGGGTTTTGACGAGCATCCCATATCGAGATCGAGTCTCTGCAGAGTTTTATCTCCTAGTAAGGTTTAGTGCCAGGCCGTCATGGTCATGCCAATCTCCACTAACGTGAGCGGTGGTCATACAACCATGGGCATCTTCAACATGGGCGTGTTCACCTTGAGCAAGCAAGGAAGCATCTTCAGGCGGTGGCACCCATACCGGCCATTGAGGCTGTAGTCATTAATGCGACCAAAATCGGTTTGATGCGCGGTGCAATCGGTTTGAAAGCGTGCAACAGGGTGGAACCAGGGTTTGGGCTGCGAGGGTACACAAGCCACGCACGAGGAAGCCCAACAGCAGGCTGCCAATCGCCCCCCGCTCGCTGATGGCCTTCACTCGTAGTCGCACAGCACGTTTCAGGAAGGCATCCCAAAGCGCTTGCGGGAGGTGGCCGGCGAGATGGGCTAACTTGGCCTTTCTTGCGTGGAACGTAGTGTCCCTAACGCGGGCAGCGCGGGCCTCTCCTGAAGCCTTCCTTCTGCGCTCTGCCTCGGTGAGTACGGGTTGGGCTGCCTCGTCGCGGTCAACTATGTCGAAGTCGGGGTCCTCACGCACTGCTCTAGGCCCACCCGCACCTGTTCGTCTCTTCTTCCTCGCCATAAACAATAGCAACGCGAGGCAGCAACATATACTATGGATTTTCGTGTTTGTCACACACATATCCTCCACACATGACCAGGTCAACTGAAGCTGGAGCCGCCATGAAAGCAAAGCCGCAATGGGCCGTATCACCAATATTGAAGCAAAGAAAAAAGCTAATCACGTCGTCTTCAGCGGTGTTCGTAACGGTGTGAGGCGTAAAGGCTAAGGTCAATAAGGCTTGTCAAGGGACCATGTGTGGAGGATATGTGTGTAGAAAACATGAAAAATCCTTAGTGTATGTGGCAGTCTCGCGTTGCTATTGTGTATGGCAAGTAAGAAGTCAAGAACCGGTGTTGGCACCCCGACCTCTGTGCCCGCCTCGAAGCAATCCCACGCTACCTGTCTGACACCAACATGGTGGACCACGTCGGCAAGCAGCTGGACACAGCTTTCGGCAACATCCTCACGTTGCTCTTCGCCGGCAGGCTCAAGAAGTCAGTGTCTCTGGCCGGGGCCAAGGTCCTGCTGGGCACTAACGAGCACCAGCGCAGATTTGGGGTGAGGGGGCTGGGTGATGGGCACCTGCCAGCCTGGTCCAAGCGGCAGTGCACCTATGTGCGCCGCATGGTGTGCGGCTGGGAGGTCACCTGGATGGTGGGGGAGGGTGGGGTGGTGGTGACTGCAGCCATGCATGCTGAGGTGGCTTTGCAGCGGAGCCTGCTTCAGCTGCGGGAGGGGGAGAAGGTGGATGATGACTGGGTGGAGGACCCAGCAAACCGGGGCCGGCTGCTGCGCCATGCGGTGCACACCACCAGAGAGATGGAGGCAGCCATGGCAGCCTGGCAGGTTGATATGGTGCCTTGGGAGCAGTCACAGCCCACCAACCTGTTGACCAGGCCCCCACGCCCCCCCACTCCCTATGCCCTCACCCCCACCAGCAAGTGCCAGGCTCGGCACATCTTCATCGACACCAACGGCCTCTACGGCTTGATGAGTGACGCCGGCATGCTGGGGGTGCTGACGGAGCAGGGGGTCACCTCCTTGTCAAAGTTCAGGAACGGTGCCCTATCTGACCCAGCGAAGCCGGGCAAGTTCATTGAAGGGCCTGAAAACAGCAAGGTGAGTGCTCCTTGCAGTCAGGTACCAGCCTATGGTGCTCAGGCAGCTGCCTTGTGTGCTGTCAGTTGCCTTCACTCAGGCAAATTAGTAACAGCATTTTTGAGATTCGGAGCCTCGGACTTGGTACATAGTCTAATGAAGGCATTGTAAGATTGGGGGTTGAAACTAAAATTCGTGATTTTGCGCGGTTGGTGAGATACGGCCATGCTACAGTACTGTAGGTGTCTACAGTACTGTCGGGGTACCTCGCGAGTACACGAACAGTACTGTAGACGCCTACAGTACTGTAGGCACCTACAGTACTGTAGGTGTCTACAGTACTGTCGGGGTACCTCGAGAGACCACTTACAGTACTGTAGACATCTACAGTACTGTAGACATCTACAGTACTGTAGGTACCTACAGTACTGTAGACACCTACAGTACTGTAGACCTCTACAGTACTGTAGATATCTACAGTACCTCGAGCTACTTCGAGGTACCTCGAGAGACCATTTACAGTACTGTAGGTACCTACAGTACTGTAGACATCTACAGTACTGTAGACATCTACAGTACTGTAGACATCTACAGTACTGTAGACATCTACAGTACTGTAGACATCTACAGTACTCGTAGATACCTCGAGGTACCTCGAGAGACCATTTACAGTACTGTAGGTACCTACAGTACTGTAGACATCTACAGTACTGTAGACATCTACAGTACTGTAGACATCTACAGTACTGTAGACATCTACAGTACTGTAGACATCTACAGTACTGTAGATACCTCGAGGTACCTCGAGAGACCATTTACAGTACTGTAGGTACTCACAGTACTGTAGACATCTACAGTACTGTAGACATCTACAGTACTGTAGACATCTACAGTACTGTAGACATCTAC